>CM038792.1:94131236-94388804 GCA_021764765.1 Vicia sativa | reverse complement strand
GCTCAACTCAAAATACTTTGCATACCTCACACTTTCAAAACTTTTCAAAACACTTTGTATACATTCCAACGTGAATCATTACAAAGTTCCTTTCCAAAACAAAACAAAGTTCCTTTCCAAAACAAAACATTTCAAAACACTTCGTATACATTCCAGCGTGAATCATTACAAAGTCATAGCGAAATGTCCTTTTCAAAACATTTTCAAACACACACCGAAAGCAATTTATAAAGTGAGCTAAAGCAATTAAGAGCCCGTAGATAACTACAGATGAAAATGGTGCTAACACCTTCCCTTTTCATAACTTCCTCCCTTACTCAAAATCTAACGAAGGTCTTTTCTTGTTCTTTTCTCCTTCCCTTAATTGGATAAAAGAAAAGTCGGTGGCGACTCTTGCTATCCGCAACATTTGCGATAAAACACAAAACAAACAAGTCAGTTCTCCCACCGTGTTACAGATCCTTTCAACAACGACTCTGCTATCACTTCTTATGACTTTGATAATCCGATCAACCAAGCCCAAGAAGAAGGTGAGGAAGATTGTGAACTCCCCGAAGAGTTAGCAATATTGTTAAAACAGGAAGAAAGGGTTATCCAACCGCATCATGAAGAGTTTGAGAAAGTGAATCTTGGCACCGAAGATGTGGTTAGAGAGGTTAAAGTTGGGGCTGCTCTAGAAGACAGTGTGAAGCAAAGACTGATTGAACTACTCCGAGAGTATCCAGATATCTTTGCTTGGTCTTATGAAGACATGCCCGAGTTGGATACCGATATTGTTGTGCCCAAGCTTCCTTTAAAAGAAGACTTTCCTCCAGTAAAGCAAAAGCTTCGAAGAACTCATCCTGAGATGTCTAAGAAGATCAAAGAGGAAGTCCAGAAACAACTTGACCCGGGATTCCTGAATGTTATTTCTCATCCCCCATGGGTTGCCAACATTGTGCTAGTACCCAAAACGGATGGAAAAGTGCGAATGTGTATGGATTATCGAGACCTGAACAGAGCCAATCCAAAGGATGATTTTTCGCTTCCCCATATTGACATATTAATGGATAATACAGCTCATGCAAAAGTGTTTTCGTTTATGGATGGTTTCTTCGGGTACAATCAAATTAAGATGGCACTGGAAGACATGGCTAAAACAACTTTTATCACCCCGTGGGGAGCGTTCTGCTATAAGGTGATGCCTTTTGAATTGAAGAATTCCAGGGCAACTTATCAGCGAGCAATGGTGACTCTTTTTCATGACATGATTCACAAAGAGGTTGAAGTGTATGTCGACGACATGATTGCAAAATCTCCAAACGAAGAAGAGCACCTAGTGCATCTACAGAAGTTGTTTGATAGGCTGCGAAAATTCAGATTGAGGATGAATCCAAATAAGTGTACCTTCGGGGTACAATCTAGAAAGATGTTAGGCTTTGTGGTGAGCGAAAGAGGCATCGAGGTTAATCCTACAAAAGTGAAAGCAATATAAGAAATGCCTGAACCAAGAACTTAAAAAAAGGTGTGTGGCTTTCTAGGGAGGTTAAACTACATCTCTAGATTTATCTCTCAAATGACTGCCACGTGTGAACCAATATTCAAATTGCTGCGAAAAGATCGAGTGGTCAAGTGGAATGACGATTATCAATTCGCATTCGATAAGATAAATGAGTATCTGCAGGAAACTCCGATTCTCATGCCTCCCATGGAGGGTAGGCCATTGATTATGTACTTAACAGTGCTTGAAAGCTTAATGGGGTGTGTATTGGGACAGCATGACGAGTCTGGTCGAAAAGAGCATGCAATATACTACCTTAGCAAAAAGTTTACCGAATGTGAGAAAAACTACACACTGCTCCCAGATGAATACTCAAACCACTTCTATGACCTTATTCTAAAATCGTCTTTTTCATCTATGCATCATCAAGAATACAAATTCTACCTCGGAATCTTAACACACCTTGGTTATTGTCATACCCCAATTTTTGACCTAATATACCACCTTACATTTGCATCATTGCATAACTAACAGTTCAGAACAGCATTAATCGGGTGTAGCTTTCACAGGTCAAAATTAGGGTTTCATCAAATTTTCATCTGATTCAAGAGGCAACCAATTAGGGTTTGAGTTTTACTCACTTCATTTGACCTATCTTGATCAAAACATCAACCTTGATCTCGGATATCAACTTTTCTCATTGATTAATCAAGGATCGACCAATTAGGGTTTTGATCGAGCATGAGTATTCTCTGACTTTTTGAGCATTGAATGACTTTTTTGGATAGAGATTGGTCATTACATCTTAGATACAACATCTTGACCTAATTTCTGGATTCAAAACATCACAAAGTTCACAGACTTCATCGATAAATTTGAAACATCGATGAAAATTCATCTGCTGCAGAGAAAAGTCAAACTTTGACTTTTGGTCAAATTTTCAAAACAAAACTTTTCCATCATCAAAATACTTCAGATGATCCATCTTGATCATAAAAATCAAAGAATTTGGAAAAGTCAACAAAAGTCAAAAGTTCAACACTTAGAAACATTTCTAAGTGTTAAAATTTCTTATTTTTTCCAAACTTCATGGCATTTTTTCACATAGTTCCACTTTGATTTGGAAAACACTCAAAACATGAAAGTTGTAGCCCTTGAAACAAGCTTTCCAAAATGTCCAAGAACTCTCAAATCCATGGGTCTAGATATACTTTTGAAATTGAAACATAAGGCTCCATAAACATGATTTTCAAAGTTCAAAACTTCAAATTATAGGTCATTTTTTGATTTCTTCATCTAGAAGCAATGCCACCTTGCCAAAATTGAAGATTAGGGCTGATAAATATCAGCTAGAGGTAATAATTGTAGGATTGGATCAAGTTGGAAAAATCACATGGTTAAAAAGGAAGCTTCCTTTTCCTTTTGCAAATGTCTTTCTTGCCCTTTAAGGCAACTTTGAATTACAATGCCATGTACTTGTTAATTTTCGAACTTTTGACCTATAAATAGAGGTATTGGCCATTTGAATCTACACCAAAGCCATGCAAGGACATGCTTTCTCTAAACTTTCTTGAAAATCAAGTAACTTATGTCAAATTGTGAAATCTTGCATTTGAAAATTTGTGAAGAAACTTTGAAATATTTGGTGTCTAATATGTTATAGGTATCACATGTAATTGGTTTGAAGCTAAAATCAATCTAAAACCACTGAAAATCAAATTGCATTTTTCCATTTTCAAACTTGTACAATTGCCTTAGATTGAATTCATGGCTAGTGAAGTAACGAGTTCTAAGCATCCAAACGTCATCCATGAACATCATAGACATGATGGATCAATTACAACTAAGCGTAATAGCTTTTTCAAGAAATCGAGCTTCAATTTTAGGTATGTGCGGTGGACTTGGGTAGACGATTGAGTTGATTCAAGGAGTGAGACCATCCTCACTTCCACATAGGCCGATGATGCTATAGCAATCACAAAACGTTTAAAACACTCCAACACCATCTTTGATCTCGGCTTGAGGTGAGAACTCAAACAATCTCATGATTCCTTGCATTTAAATGAAAAAACTCTTGGCCATTTGTTTTGCACCTATCACGATCCTTAACCCTCGAACAATTTGAAAAATCATCAACCATACATCATTTCAATTAGGATTTTCATTTCTAGGGTTCTTCACGTTTTCGAGAAATTCAATCGTGTTAGACCAAAATAAATGCAATTAACAACCATCATCATATTCCTTGTTAAATTTCGAGCAACTTTCATGTTTACAACTTCCAAAATCATTGAGAAACAAGCAAGATTCTGAAATCGAGGATTGATGAAGATGAAGAACACTGGCGTGTTCTTGAGTTTTTTCAAATTTAAATTTTCAATATTTTATTAACACGTGTTTTGATCCAAATACAACGCTCTTGTCCCAGTGGTTTGCCAGCTCGCTCGTAGTCCTCTGCGTATGCCACCCACAGGTCCGGGTTCAAACCTCCCATGGACCATTTTTTCAAACTTTTCATATTTTCTTCATGTTTTCACAAACTTTCACATTTTTTTAACCAATCAAAACTCCTCATTTTGAGGTGATTTTTGTACACTTGTCAATAAATGTATCTATTTTATGATAGTGCAAAATTTTAGAAAAACTTTCATCGATCATATTTTAATCGAGGCAAGACACTTTGAACACTTTTCAAAACCACCTTAAAAGGTGAATTTTCAAACTTTCGACTTCGATTCTTTTCAAAACTTCTCATGAGTAAACCTCACATTTCAAAACACTTTTAAAAACATTTCTTCAAAACTTTTTCATCAAACTTACATCTTTTTACCATGATCGATCCGATTTAAGCGATAAAACCGATTCGTTTCTCTCAAAATTTCTCGATCGATCATGGGCCTCCCTCACGATGTAAGTCCCAAAACAACATTCTTTTATGTACATAATATTTCTTTGTACATATCAAACTCTCTTGAGATACATACAAATTTTATACGTATATCTGATTTTTATACTCAATCTGAGACAAACTTGATCGTTTGTTTTCAATTCACTTGTGTATACACAAACAAAACATTCTTTCATACATATTTTCCTTGTACATATCAAAATTCATTTCATATTCATACCAATCTTTATGCATGTCTGGATACTTTCACGATAAACTTGATCGTTCGTTTTACTTTCGATACGTATATACCTGAATACCATTGGTATTGAAAGAGCATTATTCCTGTGAGCGAAACCAATGGGCCACCTATGGTGTAAGTCCCAACCCTCCTATGTACATCCATCCTCCATACATAAATACTGGTTCGTGTACATACTTACTTCCTTGTACACAATTCAAACTTGTAAATAATCAAGTTACGCTCGTTTTAAGCGTTAGATCTCACAGACACTTGTTTATATTTACTTCATAAACTCTTGTAAATAAACATCATGCATTGTTTATATTTCCTTCATAAACTCTTGTGAATGCATATCACACACACACTTGTTTATACAAGCGTCTAGTTATAACATAACAACTAGTCTAACCAATAGGTTCCCCAAGTTTAGCCTCCGCTTGGGCTTTATACAAGATAACTCTCCCCATAGAGTTTAGCCTCCTCTTAGGCTTTATATAAGAAAACTCATTCATCTGAGTTTAGCCTCCGCTTAGGCTTCATATAAGACAACACTCCCCTGTTGAGTCAGCCTCCTCTTGGGCTTCGTTCAAAAGAACTCCTCATTGAGTATAGCCTTCTCTTGGGCATCATACAATGAAAGAGACCATGAAATCTCTTAACGACCTCTATTGGGCTTACAATACAAAGAATCACCAGCGTTAGGATAGAACCACGAGTATTATTTCTCGGTGAAATTGCTCTTAATTCCAAAAGGATGGTTTCCCGGTGAAATCCCTTTTAAAGCCAAAGCTAGCCATACCCTATAGCTTCCTCTTGAGCTTCGTACAAGGACCCTCGATGACCCTCGATGACCCTCAGAATGCCTCTTCTTGGGCTTACAATACAAGGACCCACGGGCTTCTTAAAAGCATCCCCTTAATCCAATCAATTTCTCCTCGAGATTTAGACATCTATCATCTCTATGGAAGAAGTATCTCATCTATCACATCACATACAGTCAAAAACTTTTTCAAACTCTTTTCAAACAAAAACATCTCTTAATTGTAAGTAGTAGCACTTGTACACTCAAACAAAACACCCAATGCTTACAGTTAAAAGATTCAATCATCTTTTCAAAACATCTTTCTTAAACATGTAAGTGGTAACGCTTGTACACTCAAGCAAAACACCTATAACTTACGACGAAAGATTTTTATCAATCAAAACTTTTCAAAAATGTATGTGATGTAATAGATTAGATACATTTTCATTAAATGACATTTACATCTCTTACTAACATCCGTTGCTTTCCACTAGCATAAGTGGGAACTACGATTGCTCGACTTTCTCAACATCCTTTTGAGAATCACGTGAGCCTGGTCTCATCCTTGGCGAGCAAATTTCTTTCTCCCTCGGACCAAACAAACCATAGATCACAGATCCGAGCTACAAATGCTCACGATTCCCACTAGGGATATGTATGCGAAGATCAAAGATCTTTGCGAGCACAATAATAACAAACAGGATCCTCATAATCATCCTTTTAAACACTTTCCCAATCATAAAATAGCAATTAATAACTAACATATATATAATATAGCTAACTATAACCTCCATCTATTCCTATATAACCCCTTACTGAGAATCTCCCCGATGCGTTGCGTCTAGTTTGCGCTAGTCGTTCGCATATCAAAATCAATTGAAATTATGACTTCCCCTTTTTATAATCATTAAAATCATCTTTTCTTGTGTTGAAAATAATAAAGCTTGATGCTCGGCATCTTTATAAACAAATCAAAAAGTAAATCGTTTGAGCCAAAGGATGGAATTCGATTCAAATTCTCTAGCGACACCTTTTACGAGGAAAAATGGCGACTCTGTTGGGGAGTCTGTTGAAACTTTGATTTTCAAAAAAATATGACTACGCTCAAGAGCACCAAGCTTTTTGTTTTCAAAAAGAAACAAAGGGTTAAGCTTTCATATTATGCATCTATCTGTTTTCTTTATTGTGTGTTTCGCGATTTCATCGATGGAAAGAAATCTAACCAATTTAAGAAACATTTTAAGATCTAGGTGGGGTATTAACACTGAGAAGTCTCGGTACTTACAAAGTTAATATCCCTCTCTCGATGGAGGTTGTCTTGGGGTATTTGTGTTTAGCAAGTATTTGCGAAGACATTTTGCTTTCAAGGAGAACTACTGAGAAGTGAGTTGGTTGTAGAACACATAACCCATCTGGCCATTTAGGATGTAGTGCGAGAGATTATTCGGTGTAAGCCTAGAGTAATTGTCATGCGAGACTACGATCGAGGCGAGTTTCTCTTGAAAAATATTGGACCATCGGTATATAACAAATCGATAATATTTCAAAGAGGAGTGTTGAGCTGTATTATCGGTATAACCCGTTTCACGGATGAATAAGCCCTTAGAACTTACCGTTTGATTCTTATCGTTGGCCTCATGCTCGTGACTTGAGCGCTTGACCATGTGTATAACTACTAACCATGTTTGCCGCATTCATGCATTCATTCACAAAAAAAACTTCATTTCTCTTCCCATTTCAAAGAATTTAGAGATTTTCTTTGTAAAATATTTTACGTTAGAGTGATGGACGTCGAGAGGAAGATTCACCAAGAATACGGTTTAGAATTCTGACGTAGGAAAGTTAAAAGAGTTAGCATCCTTGGTAGAAGATCCCTCGGTTTGAAACGCTATGGAACTCTTTTAACCATTACGAACACTAACGTTGATGAAGGACTTCTCAAAACTTTCGTTCGGTTCTACGATCCGATCTATCATTGTTTCACTTTCCCGATTATCGGTTGATGCCTACTTTGGAAAATGCTGCGCACATCGGTATCTCGATGTCGGACAAAGTGCCTTTCAATGGTTTGAAGCCATTCCTAAGTCACCAATCATTGCAACGATGACTCACTTAAAAAACGAGATAGACAAAAACCTAACTACGGAGGAAAACTCTTAGGACTAACTTCAAAGTTCCTAATGGAGAAGGCTCTTAAATTCTCTGCAGCTGGTAGTATGGTAGCCTTCGAAGCTATTTTAGCTTTACTCCTCTATGGATTGGTGTTGTTTCCCAACGTCCCAAATTTCGTTGATATCAATGCCATAAGGATCTTTCTGATTAGAAATCCCGTTCCCACTCTACTTGGTGATATGTACGTCTCTATTCATCATAGAAATCGTCAAGGAGACGGAACTATCGTGTGTTGTGTACCTCTGTTTTTCAAATGGATTGTCTCACACTTGCCTAAATCTCCTATCTTCCGCAAAAACAAAGATGAATGGCATTGGTCTCAAGACTCATGTCTCTTACAAATGATTTATATCCATTGGTATACCTTAGCGAGACAATGAGATGGAAATCATTGAGAGCTGTGGAGAATTTGCCAACGTACCTCTCATTGGTACAAAAGGAGGAATCAACTACAACCCATTCTTGGCGAGACGTCAACTCGGATACGCAAACTCTAGTAAACCTCTTGGTTTTACAGTGGAGAGTTATTTCTACCACGAAGGAGGATTCCCAAGGATTGAAGGCTAGAATGATCGAGCTTGGCATCACATCCGAAAGAAAGAAAAGGTAAAGCAAAGAATTGTGTAGCCATGGAAACCTACACTTTGGGTAAAGAAAGAGCAAAGGAATTTCGAATGCCTTACGCTTATGAACCCATGTTCTCAACCGCCTCAAATTAACAATTTTTCCTCGAAACTATGGGAGAATACCAAGAAGCTTTGGCCAAAATGAGGTTTGAAAAAGAGACTTTGGAAAACAAGTTCCTTAAGACTAATCTTGAGAATGAGAAACTCAAGAAGCAAGTCAAAGAGCATGAAAAGACGCTTTATTTCCAAGATGAATGGCTCATGGAGAAGGATGAGAAGATTCGCGAAAGATAACGCAATCCGAGATACGCCAAGGAAAGGAAGAAAGCTTGAGGAAATGACAACCACGATCCCGCCTCCCGACAAGTGGAAGAAAGTCATTAGCAAGCTAAAAGCGAGAAAGTCAACTCGAAAGCTCACTATGGAAAGGAAATCCAAGTTGAAGCGTGATCAAGCCTTCTTGATCTTCATCCGACGAGGACAATTAGTTTAGTTTAGTTTGTAATTTTATCATTTATTTTATCATTTGTGTGAGCAATGCTCCAAAAAACAGAATTGTTGTAATCTTCTTTCAATAATCAATAAATTCGTGTTTTCCATCCAAATATTTGCCAGAAATTTCTCTTTTAGCGTAAATTCTTTGGAAATTCCTTTTCTTTACAATCATAATCATGCATCATACTTTGCATTTAAGTCTATTGTCTAGAGTCTGATCTTTAACTAGTTTGAACAGATAGGAAAAGATCGCCAAGCTGTCGCGTCTTAGAGTTTCTCGACCGCGTCCACAGCCAACTCGAACATACGATACACGTTCAAAAAGAAGAAAAGTAATGGAAGGATTTGAACAAGAGAATGTTGAACTCAGTATACGAACAACACTACAAGAAGAAGTGGAGAGACTCACATCTTTGGTCAACTCATTTGCCCAGCCAAAGTCAACAAGCAAGATCGAGCAATCAAAACCAAGCAATGATTTCAGAGGATACTACTCCCAGCTTCACCGTCGCACCAAGAGTTCACCTTTCAAGATGCCGTAGGCTATCCATGGGCATGCCTTTCAACTTTGGCATCGGATTCAACCGACTCCTCAAACAACCTAGCTTGAAATACCTACTTTGGCAAACTCTACATTTACTCCGCAACGTGGAGTAACTCTTCCACAGTAACAATGTCGGTTTCTCAACCGATCATGACGAACTCAACCAGAGTGCACACTACCATAGACGAAGAAGTTCACCATACCCGTGCAACAACACGAATTCCGTGGCTCGATGGAGAATCTCCGTGAACAACTCCTCAAAATGCAACTTGAGATAAAAACAATTCGTGGGAAAGAATTGTTTGGGAAAACGCCCAGATCGTGTGGTTCCTCGCGTAAGGATACCGCAAAATTCAAAGTCCCCGACTTTGAAAAGTACAAAGGAAACTCCCCGTCACAAAGTCATCTCACGATGTATGCCGGAAAATGTCCACATACAACATTTATCACCGTTATTAATCCACTACTTCCAAGATAGTCTCACCGGCCGCATCAAGTGGTACATGGGATTAGACAACGCAAGTATCCAAACATTCAATGACTTAGGCGAAGCCTTTGTACAACAATATAAGTTCAACTTGGATATGGCTCGATATAGGATCAACTCCGCCCATGTCTCAAAAGGAAGAGAGACATTCAAAGAATACGCGAACGATGGAGGAAATTGCTGCCCAAGTCAACCCGCCCTTGGAAGAAAGAGATGACTAAGGTATTCTTAAACACTCTTGGCTCATTCTACTACGAGAGAATGATCGCTAGCGCTCCCGGAGATTTCACCGAAATGGTAAGCATGGGAATGCGATTAGAAGAGGGGGTTCGAACCGAACGCCTAACCAAGGAAGCAGGATCTTCTAGTGGAACAAAGAAGGTTGGAACTAGCTTTCAAGGAAAAGGAACATGACATAGGAATGGTATCCAGGGAAACCGTGAAGAATGTCATTCAACAACGATGTATGCCATAGCACCCGCACAACACAAGTCTAAACACAGAATTGCTCTGCAATTTCAACAAAATCAACAAACTCAATACCTCGTCAACAGCTCGCTAGTTCAACAATCAAAACCGTGCGCCTCAGTCACGATCGACCCAATTCCAATGACGTAAATGAACTTTACCTGCGCTAATAGAAAAGAATCTAATGCATAAGGCCACCACCTCCTTCCCGAAAAATTGCCGTGGTGGTACAAAGCGAGACGTATCTTGCCCTTTTCACCAAGGGGCACCAGGCCATGACATTGAGCATTGCATAGCATTAAAAGTAGAATACAGATTAGTGAGATCTAATCTTCTTTCCTTCGTAAATACAAATGTGCAAGCCAATCCGCTTCCCAAATACAAGGACATTCAAGTCCGATATTAAGAAATACGTATGTATCTCGTTACAGACGTAAACTTGATCAGAGGAAACTTAGTGCATCTCCATGATACATACAGTACAATGAGCGCCATCACTAAGCACGATTACGCAGCTTGCAACATCTGCTTCAAGGATCTTCAAGGATGTCCCACCATAAAAGCAGATATTCAGCGATTGTTAGACATCGGTGACCTCATGATCTACGTAAATGAGATGACCATGACGTAAATACAGTAGGGAATTTTCCGCATGAGCTTTTAGTCTCAGATATCAACTCGGAAAATCCCGAAGTAAACGTTATCATCCCTTGTTTCAACGTACCCAAACATGTGGAGATTGAATACAACGGTTCCAACGTTCCAGGGTCTCCTTTGGTAATTTGCCCACCCGGTCCTGTTTCATACAGTTCTACCAAAGCAATTCCTTACCAATACAATGCAACCCTAATAGAGGATGGGAAGGAGAAACCCATGCCTACTCTTCCAGCTAATGTCAATATAACAGAGATCGGACGAGTAACACGAAGTGGACGAATACACACTCCGTTGCCACCCAGACCGCTTGCAGCTCCTGTTGTTAGACAAAGTCCAGTTAACATATCTTCCGAGAATCCTGCAACGATTCCCGCTGTTAACCCAAGCACAAATGTTGGTCCTCCTGATAGAGCCGATGTCAACACAGATTTTGATGAGATACTGAAATTAATCAAGAAAAGCGAATACCGAGTCGTGGATCAACTGATGCAGACTCCTTCCAAGATTTCAATACTGTCTCTACTCCTCAACTCCGAAGCTCACCGAGAAGCTTTAATGAAGGTACTAGACCAAGCCTATGTACACCATGATGTGACTATAGACCAGTTTAGAGGTATTGTCACCAACATAACAACTTGTAATAATCTAAGTTTCAGTGATGAGGAACTTCCAGAAGAAGGGAAAGATCATAACTTGGCCTTACACATCTCGATGATTTGCCAATCAGATTCCCTGTCCAATGTATTAATAGATACTGGTTCATCTTTGAACGTAATGCCGAAGACGACACTCGCTCGTTTGGCTTACAAAGGGACACCAATGAAGTTTAATGACATAGTGGTAAGAGCTTTTGACGGATCAAGGAAGTCAGTTATTGGGGAAGTCGACCTCCCGATGACAATTGGTCCGCACACTTTCCAAATCACTTTCCAAGTCATGGACGTGCCAACTGCTTACAGTTGTCTACTAGGAAGACCTTGGATCCACGAGGCAGGAGCAGTAACTTCTACTCTCCATCAGAAATTAAAATTCACAGTAAATGGAAAGTCGGTGACCATCAGCGGTGAACAAGCTTTGCTCATAAGCCATTTGTCCAGTTTCTCTTTCATCACAGCTAATGACGTTGAAGGGACACATCTCCCAGAACATCCGTTAGAAGATGAATCTACCAGCAAAAACAGATCATCTATCTCTTCGTATAAAGAAGCAGCACGGATAGTAAAAGATGGCAATGCTGAAGGTTGGGGACAAATAATCAAACCTGTCAACAACGAAACAAAAGCCGGACTTGGGTTTACACCCGTATTCTCCAAAGACAAGCAAAAGGATGAAGCACTTCGTCCAATTAAAGAAGTATTCAATAGTGGGGGTTTCTTAAACCCTGTTCTCCAAGAGGTTAGCGTTGTAACCATTGAAGATGATGAGGACGATCCCTCTGAATCTGAAGAGTGGAACACTTATTTAAACAGTCCCGAATATGTGTCTCAAGAGGAATTGTACGCGCCAACTGATCAATTCAAAGACATGTCCCTGCAGCGACATGAAAATCCACCTATTCCTTCTGAAGTTTGGGATACCTTGGGAGCACCCAGTGGTAAATTTGACTACATGGTGAAATATACTGCGCCAGAAAGCTCGAGAATCAGAATTGAAGATATCCAGCCCACTGGATGGGGTGATTCTTTCGAGTACCCTAGTCAACCAGAGGAAGAATATGCGTCTTCTCAATCTCATCAACAAATCGAGATCCCCAACGAAGATTTCTGCTTTAACACGCCCGTAGAGTCTGTTAAATCAGATCCTGATTACCACTACATCAACATGATCACTGAAGATCGGGAATACGATTCGGGATACGATTTGGAAAGTGTCGCCGACAACGAATCTCTTCACTCAGAAGATTGGAGGATACATCCCCAGAATTCAACGCAAAGGTCAACAGGAAGCGTATATGTTGTATCCCATACTTCCCGATCTGTTAATCAAACTGAAGAAGACTGCTTTAGCAGTACAAAAGGCAAGGTCTGTCGTCCAGAATCTTCAAAACCTGCCCGACCAACGACCAAGGTCTACTCAAGGGTTAAGCCAAGTGGAAAATTACCCGAGTACCTCGACTTCCAAGGAGTTCGTCACTACTGGAAGCCTGTTGAAGTTCGGACTAACGCTCCTAGTTCTAAGTAGATTATCTTTGCTTTTGTTTTGAACTCTCACTTCGCCCAAAGTGAAGAGATGTTTTATAGGGCTTAGCTTTTAAATAATTTCTCTTTGTCTTGCCCAAGACAAATGAGTTTGTATTTAGGACCCTGTTTCATATTGTGAATCATAAATAAAACGCGTTGTTTTGATTCCACATTTGTGTTTATTTTCATTTTTACCCTTTCTTGAAAATGATAATCCTAAAAAACACAAATAAAAAAAAAATCTTCAAAAAAATAATAAAAATTAATCTGCATACACTTTCACATTGGTTTTTTCAAAAAAAATGATGAAAAAATGATTAATTAATCAAATATAAATCAAAAATGCAGATTAAACAGATGGACAAATCCATTGAAAGCAATAACTCTATGCTCTCTCCCAACTTTGAAATCCCCTGTGAAGTCACCGAGGAAGAAGTTGAAGAAGAGATCCCGGATGAGATTTCTCAACTACTAAAGCACGAGGAACGAATCATTCAACCTCACCAAGAGCCGTTGGAAGCAATCAACTTAGGTTCTGAAGAAGACAAAAAAGAAGTAAATATCGGAGCTTCGCTCGACAGCAACGTCAAAAGCAAACTGATAGATCTTCTCAAAGAATATGTTGATGTGTTCGCTTGGTCCTACCAGACATGCCAGGTTAGATACCAAGATTGTGGAGCATCACTTGCCATTAAAACGAGTGTCCACCGCTAAGCAAAAGTCGAGAAGAGTTCACCCGATATGGTCGACAAAATAAAAAGGAAGTTCAAAACAGCTCGAGTTTCCTCGTCACTCGAATATCCTCAATGGCTAGCCAACATAGTACTGCTCCAAGAAAGACGGAAAGGTCGAATGTGTGTTGACTACGGGATCCGAACAAAGCTAGTCCAAAGACGATTTCCCACTACCGCATATTGACATGCTAGTGGATAGCCGCAATTCAACGCCTTTTCCTTCATGGACGGTTTCTCGGCTACAATCGATCGTAATGGCTCCCAAGACATGGAGAAGACATCCTTCATCACGCCATAGGGCACTTTTTGCTACAAAGTAATGTCGTTTGATTAAAGAATGCAGCGCAACTTACCAAAGGGCAACTACTCTCTTCCATGACATGATGCACAAAGAGATCAAGTCTGAGACGACATGATAGCAAAGTCCGACATCAAGATGAGCATATAGACTATCTCCGAAAGTTGTTTCAACGACTAAGGAAATTTCAACCCAAATCCCAACAAATGCACCTTTGGGGTAAGATCTGGAAAACTCCTAGGTTTCATCGTTAGTCAAAGAGGTATTGAAGTTGACCCTGACAAAGTCAAGGCTATTCAAGAAATGCCTCGCCACATACGGAGAAGCAAGTAAGAGGATTTCTCGGACGATTGAATTACATCTCCGCATTTATCTCTCGATGATCGCTACACGTGGGCGATATTCAAGCTTCTCCGCAAAGATCGAGGGTTGTGTGGACAGCCGATTGCAAAAAGCTTTGACAAGATCAAGGAATACCGCCGTAACCTCCACATCGATCCTCCAAAGGAGGAAGACCGTTAATCATGTACCTTACCGTACTAGAAGAGTCCATGGGCTGCGTGCTTGGACAGCAAGATGAAACCGGTAAGAAGGAGCATGCCATCTACTACCTGAGTAAAAAGTTCACAGACTGTGAAACTCGTTACTCCATGCTCGAGAAAACCTCTTGTGCTTTGGTATGGGCTTCAAAACGTCTCCGCCAGTACATGATCAATCACACGACTTGGTTAATCTCCAAAATGGATCCAATCAAGTATGTCTTTGAAAAGCCTTCCTTAACGGGAAGAATTGCTCGATGGAAAATGCTGTTATCAGAATATGACATCCAAGATACTACCAAAAAGCGGTCAAAGGAAGCATTCTCGCCGATCACTTGGCTTATCAGCCCCTCAACGAATATCAATCTCTCAAGTTTGACTTCCCAGACGAGGACGTTATGTACTTAAAAATGAAAGATTGTGATGAACCACAGCCCGGAGAAGGACCAGATCCAGAATCCAGATGGGGTTTAATCTTTGATGGAGCAGTTAACGTCTTCGGTAGTGGAATTGGGGCAGTAATTATCACTCCCGAGGGTTCTCATATCCCGTTTTCCGCCAGATTGCTGTTTGATTGCACCAACAACATCGCAGAATACGAAGTTTGCATCATGGGTATCGAAGAAGCCATCGACTTAAGGATCAAGGTCCTTGACATATATGGAGACTCAGCCCTCGTGATCAATCAAATCAAAGACAAGTATGAAACTCATCATCTTGGTCTAATTCCTTACAAAGATTATGCAAGACGTTTGTTGACTTTCTTCAACAAAGTTGAACTGCATCACATCCCTCGAGATCAGAATCGAATGGCAGACGCCTTGGCCACTCTATCTTCCATGTTCAAAATCAACGATTGGAATGATATGCCCAGAATCCGCATCAGACGCCTTGAAAGACCGCATATGTGTTCAATCGAAGGGTCTTCGACGATAAACCGTGGTTTCACGACATCAAACGTTTCCTTCAAACACAAGTACCCGCAGGGGCATCGTACAAGGATAAGAAAACTCTAAGGAGGCTTTCTAGAAACTTCTTCCTCAATGAAGATGTGCTATACAAAAGAAACTTCGACATGGTTACGCTCGGATCGTCGGCGGGAAGAAGCGTATACGATATCCATGAAGTGCATGAAGGGTCCTTTGAACCCATTCAAATGGGCATGCAATGTCCGAAAGATCTTAAGAGCAGGATACTATTGGATAACGATGGAATCGATTGTCAGTAAACACGTCAAAAGATGTCACAAGTTCGGATCTACGCAGATAAGATCCATGTGCCACCGACTCTACTCAACTTCTCTCTCTTCTCGTGGCCTTTCTCCATGTGAGCATCGACATGATCGGATGATCGAACCAAAAGCGCCCAACGGACATCGCTTCATTCTAGTAGCTATTGATTACTTCACCAAATGGGTCGGCGCATCTTCACGCCAACGTGGTTGTGAGGTTCATCAAGAACAACCTCATTTGCCGATATGGAGTTCCAAGCAAGATCATTACGTATAATGGATCGAACTTGAACAACAAGATGATGAAAGAACTGTGAGGAATTCAAGATCGAGCATCATAACTCATCTCCTTACCGCCAAAGATGAGCAGTACCGTTGAAGCGCCAACAAGAACATCAAGAAGATCGTCCGTAAAATGGTCATCACTTACAAAGACGGCACGAATGCGCCATTTGCTCGCATGGGTATCGTACTTGAAGACGCACTTCAACAGGGCAACCTTTCTCTAGTATACGGCATGGAAGCGGTGCTCCCGTAGAAGTTGAGATTCCATCAATGAGGGTTCTCATGGAAACTAAGTTATCTCGAGGCCGAATGGTGTCAAAGGTATACGACCAAATGAACTTAATTGAAAAGCGCTGACCGCTCATGTCATGGACAACTATAACAAGAAGGATTAAAAAGCTTTTGACAAAAGGTCCGACCTCGTGAATTCAGAAAGGCCTCATGCTTAAAAGATTCTCTTTTAACCAGATTCTAGGGGCAAATGGACTCCTAATTACGAAGGCCCATACATCGTCAAAAGGAGCTTTTCCGGGTGCTATGACTCTCCAACCATGGACGGTGATGAACTCCCGTATCCCGTGAATCTTGATCAACAAGAAATACTTTGTCTAAAAAAAACATTTCGGTAAGTCGAAAACCCGAAAAGGCGGCTTAGGCAAAAATGAGCTTCTCGGTGGATTGAAAACAAAAGGCGATCCAGCAAAATTAGAGACAATAAATGAAATTATCGATAGATTGAAAACACGAAGGGCAATCTAGGCAAAAATAAGGATACAAAAATGACAAAGTAACTGCAATCAGTCTGTACTTCGTCAATCTGAAGAAATTTTCAATCAACGAATCTTCAATCAACTACTCTGAAGCAACAAGCACAGTGGAAATTCAAAGTGGTTAGGGATAATAGTGGTTATTTGCTTTCAATGTAGCCTTTTCCTAATAAATTATCATTTCCAACTTTTGTAAATAGCTCGTGGAGTCACGCCTTTGGCTGATTACCATTCTATCAATAAATTTGAGCCTTGTGCCTTTTGTTTGCAATTCCTGCTTTATTCTGTTTTGCAAAATAACGTTTTTTATTGTGAAACTCACTTTTTGAAACTAAAAAGGTTTTAAAGGAATTTTTACTTCAAAATTTTGAAACAAAAAGCAAAATGCTTCTTTGAACTATGAACACGGAAAGAACTTCAACAGTTTCTACATGAGTGTTTCAATCTCCGAAGGATAGAATGGCTGCTACAGAAGTCTTCTCCTCAGCAGAGATCATCAAAGGATGGTATTCTTATTCAAAAAAGAATTCCCAACAAAGTTTCCATGGAAGTGTCTTTTTCAGGAAGATGAAAACATGCAACTCAAATTCTTCATTAGTGAACGTCTACGCCATTACCGCAGATTTCACTGAATATTTGTTCGAACTGTGACGTGGTCCTTTTCTCAAATACCTCTTTATTGTCTTTGTCAAAATATTGTTAGCATGCATATAACATTCATGACATTCATACATAATAGCATCATTCATGCATTTTTGCATTTTCTCGAAATGTTTGCTTCCATATCACTGGTTTAAATCACACTTACTCATGTAGGTACAATTCCATCCCCAGTAGATTATCCCCAAGCAGAGAAATACATCTTTTCTCTACCATATTCCCCAGCTGAGATTATTCTTCATCAGGAACAAAGTCTTGATTGACCCTTTCTTTCCAGTTCATTCCTGGATAAGAACCCTGTCTATAATCAACATAACAATAAGCAATAGCCTCATCATTTGAGCCGCTTATTTTTCATGAAAGTTTATTCTTCTCAACAAGGTCAAATCACGACCGTGAGAAATTCCCAGTTGTCTTTCATTTTAAAGAAAACCGTGTTTTCAATCAAAATGCGCGTCTTCTCGAAAGAGATCCTTGGCAAGATTGTATCCGAAAAGTAGAAACTCATTTGAGTTCTGCTTTCTTTCATTATGTTATTCACAAGGTGAATACTCAGAAAATTTTCAAAGATTTACCTTGTTATAGTTATCACTTTGCGATAATTGGTAATATCTTCAAAACTCATTTAAGATCTATTTCCATCATTGTCTATTATTCACAAAGCTGAATACGCAACAATTTTCTCAAAAGATTTACCTTGTTATAGTTATCACTTCGCTGATAATTGGTAATATCTTTATAATTCATTACCATAAACTATCACAAGGATGATAATTGGTAATATCATTTTCACTTACCTTAAACATTGTCACAAGGCTGACAGAAGGTAATCTCTTTGTTTCCCAAAACGAAACAGATATTCACATGTTTTGTGAATCTCTTTTCCCCAGTGAGACATATTGCTTGTTTCCTATCAAACAGGATACTCTTTTCTTAAAACAGATCGAGTCATCCTCACAAATTTTTCCCCATCATGTCATTCCTTTGATATTTCCTGGGTAAATCATTTTGCATCACTCGCATCTTTTGGTATCTTAGGTCCAAAATTATGTTTCGATATTTAAGTCTCTTCACACCTATCAAAACGAAGATATTCATCTTCATATCTCAGGTTAAAGAAACTTAAATAGGGGCATCTGTCATACCCCAATTTTTGACCTAATATACCACCTTACATTTGCATCATTGCATAACTAATGATTCGTAAGATTAATCGGTGTAGCTTTCACAGGTCAAAATTAGGGTTTCATCAAATTTTCATCTGATTCAAGAGGCAACCAATTAGGGTTTGAGTTTTACTCACTTCATTTGACCTATCTTGATCAAAACATCAACCTTCAATCCTCAGATATCCAACTTTTCTCATTGATTAATCAAGGATCGACCAATTAGGGTTTTGATCGAGCATGAGTATTCTCTGACTTTTTGAGCATTGAATGACTTTTTTGGATAGAGATTGGTCATTACATCTTAGATACAACATCTTGACCTAATTTCTGGATTCAAAACATCACAGAAGTTCACAGACTTCATCAAACAATTTCAGAAACATCTGATGAAAATTCATCTGCACAGAAAAGTCAAACTTTGACTTTTGGTCAAATTTTTCAAAACAAAACTTTTTCCATCATCAAAATACTTCAAATGATCCATCTTGATCATAAAAAATCAAAGAATTTGGAAAAGTCAACAAAAAGTCAAAAGTTCCAACACTTAGAAACATTTCTAAGTGTTAAAATTTCTTATTTTTTCCAAACTTCATGGCATTTTTTCACATAGTTCCACTTTGATTTGGAAAACACTCAAAACATGAAAGTTGTAGCCCTTGAAACAAGCTTTCCAAAATGTCCAAGAACTCTCAAATCCATGGAGTCTAGATATACTTTTGAAATTGAAACATAAGGCTCCATAAACATGATTTTCAAAGTTCAAAACTTCAAATTATAGGTCATTTTTTGATTTCTTCATCTAGAAGCAATGCCACCTTGCCAAAATTGAAGATTAGGGCTGATAAATATCAGCTAGAGGTAATAATTGTAGGATTGGATCAAGTTGGAAAAATCACACATGGTTAAAAAAGGAAGCTTCCTTTTCCTTTTGCAAATGTCTTTCTTGCCCTTTAAGGCAACTTTGAATTACAAATGCCATGTACTTGTGCCTAATTTTTCAGAACTTTTGACCTATAAATAGAGGTCATGTTGGCCATTTGAATCTACACCAAAGCCATACAAGGACATGCTTTCTCTAAACTTTCTTGAAAATCAAGTAACTTATGTCAAATTGTGAAATCTTGCATTTTGAAAATTTGTGAAGAAACTTTGAAATATTTGGTGTCTAATATGTTATAGGTATCACATGTAATTGGTTTGAAGCCTAAAATCAATCTAAAACCACTGAAAATCGAATTGCATTTTCCATTTTCAAACTTGTACAACCGCCTTAGGATTAATTCATGGCTAAGTCAAGTAACTTGAGTTCTAAGCATCCAAACATCATCCATGAACATCATAGACATGATGCGATCAATTACAACTAATCGTAACAACTTTTTCCAAATCGAGCTTCCATTTTAGGGTGCGGGTGGACTTGGTAGCGATTCAGGTTGATTCAAGGAGTGCAGACCATCCTCACACCTTCCACATAGGTCGATGATGCTATAGCAATCACAAAACCAGTTCTAGAAACACTCCAACACCATCTTCGATCTCAGCATAAACAGGTGAGAACTCAAACTTCAATCTCATGATTCCTGGCATTTAAATGAAAAAAACTCTTGGCCATTTGTTTTCTGCACCTATCACGATCCTTAACCCTCAAACAATTTGAAAAATCATCAACCATACATCATTTCAATTAGGATTTTCATTTCTAGGGTTCTTCACGTTTTCCAGAAATTCAATCGTGTTAGACCAAAAATAAATGCAATTAACAACCATCATCATATTCCTTGTTAAATTTCGAGCAACTTTCATGTTTACAACTTCCAAAATCATTGAGAAACAAGCAAGTTACGAAATCTGAGGATTGATGAAGATGAAGAACACTTCGCGCGTGTTCTTGAGTTTTTTTTCAAATTTAAATTTTCCAATATTTTATTAACACGTGTTTTGATCCAAATACACAAAAGCGCTCTTGTCCCAGTGGTTGCCAGCTCGCTCGTAGTCCTCTCTGCCACGTATGCCACCCACAGGTCCTAGGTTCAAACCTCCCATGGACCATTTTTTTCAAACTTTTCATATTTTCTTCATGTTTTTTCACAAACTTTCACATTTTTTTAACCAATCAAAACTCCTCATTTTGAGGTGATTTTTTATACACTTGTCAATAAATGTATCTATTTTATGATAGTGCAAAAATTTTCAGAAAAAAACTTTCATCTGATCATATTTTAATCGAGCCGAAAACGACACTTTGAACACTTTTCAAAACCACTTTAAAAGGTGAATTTTTCAAACTTTCGACTTCCGATTCTTTTCAAAACTTCTCATGAGTAAACCTCACATTTCAAAACACTTTTAAAAACATTTCTTCAAAACTTTTTCATCAAACTTACATCTTTTTACCATGATCGATCCGATTTAAACGATAAAACCGATTCGTTTTCTCTCAAAATTTCTCAATCGATCATGGGCCTCCCTCACGATGTAAGTCCCAAAACAACATTCTTTTATGTACATAATATTTCTTTGTACATATCAAACTCTCTTCAGATACATACAATTTTTTATCTGTACATAATACAGATACTTTTTATACTCAAGTACAGACAAACTTCGATCGTTTGTTTTCAATTCACTTGTGTATACACAAACAAAACATTCTTTCATACATATTTTCCTTGTACATATCAAAAATTCATTTCATATTCATACCAATCTTTGTCTGTACATAATACAGATACTTTTCACAGATAAACTTCGATCGTTCGTTTCTGTTTCGTCTGTATATACACTGAATACCATTGGTATTGAAAGGAGCATTATTCCCTGTGAAACTGCTTTCAAACCAATGGGACACCCTTATGGTGTAAGTCCCAACCCTCCTATGTACATCCACATCCTCCTGTACATAAATACTCGTTCGTGTACATACTTACTTCCTTGTACACAATTCAAACTTGTAAATAATCAAGTTACGCTCGTTTTAAACGTTCGTCTCACAGACACTTGTTTATATTTACTTCATAAACTCTTGTAAATAAACATCATGCATTTGTTTATATTTCCTTCATAAACTCTTGTGAATGCATATCACACACACACACTTGTTTATACAACTGTCTAGTTATAACATAACAACTAGTCTAACCAATAGGTTCCCCACAGTTAGCCTCCGCTTGGGCTTTATACAAGATAACTCTCCCCATAGAGTTTAGCCTCCTCTTAGGCTTTATATAAGAAAACTCATTCATCTGAGTTTAGCCTCCGCTTAGGCTTCATATAAGACAACACTCCCCTGTTGAGTCAGCCTCCTCTTGGGCTTCGTTCAAAAGAACTCCTCATTGAGTATAGCCTTCTCTTGGGCATCATACAATGAAAGAGACCATGAAATCTCTTAACAGCCTCCTATTGGGCTTACAATACAAAGAATCACCCGCGTTAGGATAGAACCCTGAGAGTATTATTTCTCGGTGAAATTGCTCTTAATTCCAAAAGGATGGTTTCCCGGTGAAATCCCTTTTAAAGCCAAAGCTAGCCATACCCTATAGCTTCCTCTTGAGCTTCGTACAAGGACCCTCGATGACCCTCGATGACCCTCAGAATGCCTCTTCTTGGGCTTACAATACAAGGACCCACGGGCTTCTTAAAAGCATCCCCTTAATCCAATCAATTTCTCCTCGAGATTTAGACATCTATCATCTCTATGGAAGAAGTATCTCATCTATCACATCACATACAGTCAAAAACTTTTTCAAACTCTTTTCAAACAAAAACATCTCTTAATTGTAAGTGGTAACGCTTGTACACTCAAGCAAAACACCCAATGCTTACAGTTAAAAGATTCAATCATCTTTTTTCAAAACATCTTTCTTAAACATGTAAGTGGTAACGCTTGTACACTCAAGCAAAACACCTATAACTTACGATGAAAGATTTTTATCAATCAAAACTTTTCAAAAATGTATGTGATGAAATAGATTAGATACATTTTTCATTAAGATGACATTTGTCTGTCTCTTACTAACATCCCGTTGCTTTCCACTAGCATAAGTGGGAACTACGATTGCTCTGACTTTCTCAACATCCTTTTGAGAATACGTAGGCACAAGGTCTCATCCTTGGCGAGCAAATTTCTTTCTCCCTCAGACCAAACAAACCATAGATCCCTGTAGATCCGAGCTACAAATGCTCTGATTCCCACTAGGGGATATGTATGCAGAAGATCCAAAGATCTTTGCGAGCACAATAATAACAAACATTAGGATCCCACATAATCTATCCTTCTTAAAATCCCAAAGGAGAAACTTTCCCAATCATAGAAATAGCAATTAAAACACACAAACATATCAAACATATTCATATATAAAGCTATAGATAACTATATATATTTAGGGTGCTCCATCTATTCCCTTTATATAACAAACCCCCTTACTCAGAATCTCCCCAATGCGTTGCGTCTAGTTTGCGCTAGTCGTTACGCATATCAAAATCAATTGAGGGTATTAACAGCTTCCCCCTTTTTCATAATCATTAAAATCATCTTTTCTTGTGTTGGAAATAATAAAGCTTGATGCTCGCGGCATCTTTATAAACAAATCAAAAGAGTAAATCGTTTCGAGCCAGAGGATCTGAATTCTGATTCAAATTCTCTAGCGCGACACCTTTTAACACGAACAGTTATCTACTTTAAAGTCACCATATCCCGATTGATCATTCCCAACCATGAAGTCTACCAGCTTCACATCTAATTTCTGAGCTTCTTTAATTTTATCCAAGAAATCATTGTGAATCTTCAATATTCCCTTTGTGGTGTCGTTTCACATACCAAACTCATGTCTCTAAATTGTTCGATCAATTCTAATTCCAGAACCATCATAGCCGCCATATGCAAATATTTTCTACTTAAAGCGTCCGCTACAACATTAGCTTTACCAGGGTGGTAATTCAAGCCAAAGTCGTAGTCCTTCAATAACTCTAACCATCTTCTTTGTCTCATATTTAATTCCTTCTGATCAAACAAGTACTTCAAGCTTTTATGATCACTAAATACTTCGAATCGAGAACCGTAAAGATAATATCTCCAAATTTTCAACGCAAACACCACTACTGCAAGTTCTAGATCATGAGTAGGATAATTCCTTTCATGAATTCACAATTATCTTGACGCGTAAGCTACTACTTAATCATTATGCATAAGCACACCACCTATACCCAATTTAGAAGCATCACAATACACAACAAACGATTCATCAAGCTTAGGCAATATCAAGATTAGAGCAGTTGTCAATCTCTTCTTCACCTCAACAAAACTTTCTTCGCATTGAAAGTCCCACACAAACGCCTTTCCTTTACAAGTCAACTGAGTCAGCGGGAGTGCTAACTTAGAAAAGCCTTCAATAAATCTTTTATAGTATCCAGCCAAACCTAGAAAACTTCTGATCTCATTCACTTTCTTCGGAGCTTCCCATTGCAACACTGCATCTACTTTGGATCTACAATAATTCCATCACTTGAAATAACATGGCCAAGGAAACTCATCTCCATTAACCAGAATTCACACTTCGATAGTTTAGCATACAACTTCCTCTCTTTCAACACTTGCAACACAATTCGTAAATGCTCAGCATGCTCTTCTTCAGACTTAGAATATATCAAGATATCATCAATGAAAACTACTACAAACTGATCTAGATACTCATGAAAGATATGATTCATATACTCCATAAATACTCCCGGCGCATTAGTAACACTGAACGGCATCATAGAGTATTCATAATGTCCATAACGAGTCTTGTAAGCTGTTTTCTGAATATCCTTATTCTTCACTCAAATTTGGTGATAACCTGATCTTAAATCAATCTTGCTAAACACACGTTCACCCACCAATTGATCCATCAAGTCGTATATCCTCGCAAGTGGATAATTGTTCTTGATTGTTACCTTATTCAGTTGTCGGTAATCAATCCAAAGTCTCATACTACCGTCTTTCTTCTTTACCAACAACGTTGGAGCTCCCCAAGGCGATACGCTTGGTCTCACAAACTTCTTCTCAAGCAACTCTTCCAATTGTTTCTTTAACTCATTTAATTCTGCTGGTGACATTTTGTACGGCGCCATAGAAATAGGTCTTGTACCCGAAACAAGATCAATAACAAACTCCAGCTCTCTTTCTGGCGGTACATCATGAATATTATCTGGAAAAACTTCAGGAAACTCACATACCACTTGCAATTCACCAACCACTGCTTGATTCTCAATAGAAAAGGATGCTAGTAATGAAAATACCAGAGCTTCCTCCTCCATCCACTTCTTCATCTAATTAACATATTCGAATTTCGTTTCCTCATCCTCTTCAGGAGTAGAAAACCTCATAGACTTGTTGAAGCAGTTAATATGAACATAGTTATATTCTAACCAACTCATACCTAGAATCACATCCAGACCACTCAACGGAAAAAAAATCAGATCCACAAGAAAATCTCTGTCATAGAATGACAAAGGACATTTCAAACATTCTAAAGAATTAGTTATCGATCCCTTAGCTAGAGTTTCGATAATCATTTCTCCAGACATAGATGATAATACTAAACCCAACTTTTTCACGCAATAAACAGAGATAAAACAATCTGTAGAACCAATATCAATAATAGTAATTAAAGGAATACCATTAATGAAATAAGTACCTCTAATCAAACGATCTCCACTGGATATCTGATTCCCTGCTAAAGCAAACACTTTTCCACCATTCTGAGCTTGCTTCGGTTTTTGACACTGGGTACTGATGTGCCTTTCTTCACCACAGTTGAAGCAGATCACTCCTTTGTGTTGACATTCAACTATCCCATGTCCAGTCTTCCCACAATCGTAACATTTCTTCACCTAGGTCTTATATTCACCGACCCGATGTCCTAACTCACCGCAGTTGAAACATATCACAGCAGGAGGAGTACCTATCCCACCTGGCCTCTTACCATCGTAAGCCTTCTACTTACCCTTGTCAACTTGAACATTGTAAGGCTTCCCATGGTTCTGCTGTTGCTTTCCTCTCTTATCAGACATAACCTTATAGTGAGGCTTACTATCCTCCTCAAAGATCCTGCAACTATTCACCAAATCTGAAAATCTTCAGATTCGCTGATACCCAATAGCTTTCTTGATTTTAGAGAGCAACCCATTTTCAAACTTGACGCACTTTGAGAATTCAACCATCGCCTCGCTGTAGTGAGGGTAGAACTTAGTCAAATCTACGAACTTATCTGCATACTCAGTCATTGATATGTCTCCCTACTTCAATTCCAAGAACTCAACCTCTTTTTTCCCGCGAACATGTTCAAGATAATACTTGATCAAGAATTCCCTGCAGAACACATTCCAAGTGACAGCCTCACTGGCAGCTCCCAACCCCTGACGAGTCTCAACCCACCAGTCATCATCTTCCTCTGACAGTTGATGTGTACCAAAACGCACCTTCTAAGCATCCGTAAAATCCATGACTCTGAATATTCTTTCAATCTCTATCAGCCAAGTAAGTGCCTCATCTAGATCATGTTTTACCTTGAACACAAGCAGATGATTCCTCTGAAACGTATCCAATACACGAGACCCATTATTACAACCCGCATTCGGTTGATGTTGCATCACCTAAGCCATCGCCTGCAAAGCAGCAACAATCGCAACATCGTTTCTTCCACCTACCATCGTTCTGTTCTACAATATAACATTTAAACAATGGTTAAAAGAAACACAATAACAGTATTCTACCAACAGTGTCCAACACTTCTACTCATCAAATTAGTCCCCGAGCAATGATCCTATCAATATCATCATATTAGTCCCCGAGCAGTGATCATATCAACATCATCATGTTCGTTCTCTAGCAGTGATCCTATCAACATCATCACGTTAGTCCCTGAACAGTGATCCTATCAACATCATCACATTAGTCCCTGAGCAGTGATCCTATCAACATCATCACATTAGTCCCCGAGCAGTAGTCCTATCAACATTATCACGTTAGTCCCCGAGCAGTAATCATCTACATTGTCACATCAGTCTCCGTGCAATGAACCTCAACCTTGTTACATTGGTCCCCGAGCAGTAACCAATCATCAATCAACTTATTATGTCAGTCTCTGAGCAGTAATAGGTTATAAAAGATCACATCATTCCCCATCCAGACTCATACACGAGATATTCATCCCCAACTGAGTGTCTATCAAGGATTATCATTCCCCAACAGCATCAATATCCAGACCTGAAACTTGGCCAGAGTGCATCGGAGGAATCTACATCTCTTTTATCCTCAATCAGGATCGTCATCCCTAAGCAGAAATCAAACATCCCCGATAGAACATTCCCATATTCTTCAAGATAGATATGTTTTGAAATACCATAACATCTACATTTATACATCATTCATAAAAAAAATTATAACATGCGCACATAAACACCATTACATACTTGCATGCATCATAATATTCATAGAACTAATCCAGTTCTCTCAGCTTAAATTCTCAAACAGGTGAAAGTTATTCGCAAATTTCCAAACAGAAGGTCAAGGATTAATGCCCGAATTAAGACGGGAAAACTATCTGAACGACTAGACGAGTTTACAAACAGACAGCAGGATACATATTAATACCTGAAACAAGACGGGAAAACTATCTACATCTTGACGAATACTCATTTCACATAAAGCCAAGACGAAGGTTTATTCTGACTCTCTCTTATCATCAACTATTCTATAAGGAATCTTTAAGCTCATCTCGGACTACACGTCGATATCTCTCTGCCTGTAGAATGCTACATATCTGGTGAAAAATCAATGTATACCAGTAACTTCATTCAAAGACAAACATAGATTCTAACGTATGATTCACTCCCCAGCATTAGCCTCACCAAATTGAATCTATAAGCCCATTCGTGTTTATCATTAATTGACGCTCTCATTCCATACACCAGCGAGTGCAAATTTTCAGGTGTACTCGAGTGTTCAATCATCTTCTACCTTCAGGTCACGAAAGATAAATATACCAATCTAACCCTCCAGGTACAAGAAGATTGAACAGAGGAAACTGTTATACCCCATAATTTTCCCTCCTATTTTTCAAGGCAGCCCACATCTCCATACTCAAGAATTTCTCAAGGGGTGACCAGATGAACCCTCTCCTAAGTAATCAACCAATAACTAGGGTTTTGATTCTCTCAAGTCATAGATGGTTTATATTGCCTCAAGTGATCATAATGCCTCCTAATATGTCTCAAATGATCATCATTCCTCCTCGTATGTCTCAAGGGATCACCATATCAAGTTTCAAGCCTCACAGCTCAAATTTTCTCAATCAATTGCTCAGATGGTTGAAAATCAGTTGTATCGGACAAAAACTCAATTGTGGTCAACATACAGTCAAACTTCATCATTTTTGGTCAACATCAAGATTTTGAAGTCACATTCATCATTTGATCAAAGGTTGATCATGACTCATCAAGAAAACTCAAGATTTGATCAAAAGTCAAAGTTTCCAAAATTAGGGTTTCTTAATAAAACTCAACAGAACTTTGACCAAGCATAACTTTCACATACTTTATCAGAAATTTTTTCCACTAATACTCATTTTGAAGAGAATTCGATTCTCTACAACTTTGTGTCTCACAGGATTTGGCCAAAAATGCTTCATTTGAGAGTTATGGATCAAGACATTATAGGTTCTTCTAAAAGTCAACAAAAAGTCATCTTTTTTCAAAGAAGTGTACATGAACATGGAAGCTTCAATGAATATGAAACCAAAAGGAGTGTTTAGAGGACATCTTGAGCTTTCTTAAAAGTACAAGAACACTTAAAAATTATGAAAATTGAGCAAGATACAACTTTTACAAGTTTGGGAAATTTGAAGAAGTGCATGAAGAGAAATACTTAGCAAAATCAATTTTTTTCCAAATGGGCCTAAGTTTTTAGGATCCAAACTTATTCCTAGCATTATCAAGAGCCTATAAGCCCAGCTACACGCCCTCCTTCCATTTATTTTATTTATTTTTGAATTAACCATTAAAATTCAATTTTAATTAAATAAAATATTAAGACAAGGTACAAGACATGTGGGCTTGATATCCAAGCTGGAAAATTCATGCAAGAGGAGTTTAAGTAAGATTGATGCAAAAAAGGAAGTTTTTCATACAAATTCTTCAATCAAATATTCTCCATTGAATGCAATATATTTCCACTTAATTCTTGACATTATCTCTTGCCCTATATATACTTAACACATTCAAAAGCCAAGGACACAGATTGCATGCCCTAAAAACCCTAGCCAAAGTTCTCAAAATTTTCAAGTTTAGGGCAAGATCGAATTTCAATTTCCAGCAATCCTCAAGCCAAACCAGCCCATTCATTCATACTCCTGAGGATTCCAGGAGACGATCCATTCACTCACACGAGCCCAGAGCAGGCCAGAACCCCATTCCTCAAGTGCACCGGTTTGGTAAGGTTTCCTAGTTTCGATTTTGATTTTCTGTGCATTGTAGACATATTTGATGTGTGTTTTTGTGTTCAGGGCATCCACCAGAACAGGTACAACGTGTTACATGTAAGCTTTAGGGATTAAATGGTATTACGCCATTGTTAGGGCATAGCGACTAGGAATCTTCGAATTTCTATTTCCAGGCCGATTCAGACCATAAGAACACCACCAATAAATTTGCATGGGTGGATTTAGGGGGGTTAGGCTTAAGCTTTTGTTTTTATTCTCATTATTTTGTAGGTTTCGATTTCCTCCTCATTGGAGAAGACAACCGAAGCCACCACCCAGGATGGCTTGACCGACATTGACAATGGCGTGGCAAAAGGGAGGCATGTGATTGGTTGATCCAAATCCATGGGGTCCACACGCGCGCGTTTTGCTTTTAATTTGATTTTCAGAATTTATTTTAACATATATATTTATCCATGTGACTTAATACACGGATGTATGACCACCCCAGTGGTTCAACACGCGTGTGCTATGTCTCTTCCTCTCCAAAGGTGTGGGTTCGATCCCCACCTTTTGTAATTTTCTCAATTTTTCTGATTTTTGCAGGTCATCCCATACATACAATTGGAGTTGCGTTATTGACAACACATGGCGTGTGGATGAGTGGTAAAGTTTTGAACATATGACCTAAAGGTCATGAGTTCAAACCTTGCAGGGACCATTCCCATTATTTTACCACTTGTTTCTTTCACATTTTCCAATTTCTTTTATTTTTGTAAATTAACTTAATTTTCTTTCAAAATTAATTTAACATTTTCAAAAATCACAAAAATATTCTAATTTCAGATTTAGGTTAATTAAACATTTAATTAATTTTTGACACAAAAATAATTTATTTTTCTCACAATTTAAATTATTTTTCATAATTAATTAATAATTAACTTAGAAATTAGGTTTTATTAACTATAATCGATTTCCAAAAATATAATAAAAAAATATTTTCCTTTTACAATTAGGGTTTAGATGTTATTTCTTATCCTTAGACATTTTTCTTTTAATTTATTTACTTTATTTCGCATTTAAATTCTAGAAATCGATGTATAGGTCGCAAGGTTATTTTTGTAATAACGTAGATTTACTTTCCTCGCAATTTACTTTTCGCACCTCTATTATGTAACTTACCCAAAGCCATGTAATAGCGTAGGACATTTACTTTCCGCAATTTTACTTTCTGCATTCTCTTATAAATTGTATATATTTAACTTCTAGTAACCAAGGGTTTGCATGACAAGATTAAAATCAATTTTAGATCACCCTAATTCAAAGATTAACATATCTAAATCAAACACACTTTTCACACTTGCACCCCCTTAGGGTATCCTCTCTTATTGCCTTTTGAATACAACGGTCATGTCCCTCGAACGTAGGGGTACCATTAGCAAAGTCCCTCGATTCAAAAATCATCATAGGGATCATAGTCCCTCGATGACCCTCGATGACCCTCGATGTTGCCTACAAATATATGATCTCGTCCCTCAATTGTTGCCTACGAATAAGTGATGATCGTCCAAATTGCTAAGGTATCCTTACATGTTGCCTTCAATGACCATACGATGACCCTACGATTGTCCCTTCACATCCAACGAATAAAGTTACCTACCAACTAATGGTATGGATAGCCTTATCCTAAAGGAGAAGGAAAAATAACAAGAAATGACCAATCTGAGTAGGTAAATAAGACTCTATTGCTTGCTCCAATCAAAATACTTTCACACCTCACACTCTTTTCAAAAACTTTTCAAACACTTTGTATACATTCCAACGAGAATCATTACAAAGTTAAACATTTTCCAAAAAATATTTCCAAACACTTTGTATACATTCCAACGAGAATCATTACGAAATTAAAGCGAAATATTTTTCAAATAATTTTCAAAAATACTTTTCAAACCACACAAACACAGAAAGCAAGTTTTCAAAAGTGAGCTAAGCAATTAAGAGCCCGCAGATAACTACGGATGAAAAGGGTGCTAACACCTTCCATGTTCATAATTACCTCCCGTACTCAAAATCTAACGAAGGTATTTTCCTGTTCTTTTCACCTTCCTTTTATTGGATAAAATAAAAGTCGATGGTGAATCTTGCTATCTGCAATATTTGCGATAAAACGCAAAACAAACAAACAAGTCAGTTCTCTCACAATGTTACAGAAAGCTTTCAATGGGTCAAGACGTTCTATCTTTGGAGAGTTGAAACTTCCGATCAAGATTGGTCCCCAGCTGTTTACAACTACTTTCTTCGTCATGGACATTCAACCTGCTTATTGTTGCCTTATTGGCCGTCCATGGATCCATAAAGCTGGAGCAGTTACATCTACTCTCCACCAGAAGCTCAAGTACCATGTCAACGGGAAGACCATTACGGTTTGTGCTGAAGAAGAGTACGTCGTCAGTCACCTCACCTCGTTCCGATATGTTGAAATTGATGGAGAAGTGCATGAAACCCCTTTTTAAGGATTTGAAACTGTTCATATGCGGAAGACTCCTCAGCAGGAGGAGAAGAAAAAACACAATCCTGAGTCCTCAATGGCCTCCCTGAAAGATGTTACAGTTGTGGTTGAAGCAGGATGCCCTGAAGGCTAGGGCAGTGTAGTGGAGGTGACGTCTAAGTACAACAAGTTCGGCCTAGGCTTCGACCCTATTTTGCATCGTCAAATCCTCAAGGAGTCTAATCTGGCCACGCCTATCAAGTTCTCAAGCACCGGCATCAGTTCTAGACAACTGAATGTTATTGATGATCCTGACAATGAGTTTGACATTGAGAAGTGGATCCGCCCCAGTATTCCTGGCGTGGAATTAAATAATTGGACTGTTAAAGACTGTGTCCCACTCACAATAGTCAAAGAGTAATTTTCTTTTCTTTTCTCTTATCATGCAATAATTCATGTGCTCTGCCTAAAACATAGTGAATCATATGTTCGGACACCTTGTTTGCATATGTAGTTTTTATCATTAAATAAAGAACGTCTTTTTATTCAAATATTTTTCTCTCTGTCTTTCTATTTTACATCACAATTTTAAAACGCAAAATGGCAATGCTTTATTTTTATTTTTTCATCTAAAAACTAAAATAAGCATAAAACCAATCATGCATATATAATCACACAATCTTAATGGATCCTTTCGATAACGACTCTACTATCACTTCTTATGAATTTGATAATCTGATCAACCAATCCGAAGAAGAAGGTGAGAAATATTGTGAAATCCCCGAAGATTTAGCAATACTGTTAAAACAGGAAGAATGGGTTATCAAACCGCATCATGAAGAGATTGAGAAAGTGAATCTTGGAACCAAATATGTGGTTAGAGAGGTTAAAGTTGGGTCTGCTCTAGAAGACATTGTGAAGCAAAGACTGATTGAACTGCTCCGAGAGTATCCGGATTTCTTCGCCTGGCCTTATGAAGACATGCCCGGGTTGAATATCGATATTGTTGTGCACGAGCTGCCTTTAAAAGAAGTCTGTCCTCCAGTAAAGCAAAAGCTTTGAAGAACACATCCCAAGATGTCTAAGAATATCAAAGAGGAAGTCCAGAAACAGCTTGACGAGGGATTCTGAATGTTATTTCTTATCCCCCATGGGTTTCCAACATTGTGCCTATACCCAAAAAGGATGGAAAAGTGTGAATGTGTGTGGATTATCGAGACCTGAACAGAGCTAGTCCGAAGGATGATTTTCCTCTTCCCCATATTGACATATTGATGGATAATACAACTCATGCAAAAGTGTTTTCGTTTAAGGATGGTTTCTCCAGGTACAATCAGATTAAGATGGAACTGAAAGACATGGCTAAAACAACTTTTATCACCCCGTGGGGAACGTTCTGCTACAAGGTGATGCCTTTTGGATTGAAGAACATCGGGGAAACTTATCAGCAAGCAATGGTGACTCTTTTTTGTGACATGATTCACAAAGAGATTGAAGTGTATGTCGACGACATGATTGCAAAATCTCCAAACAAAGAAGAGCACCTAGTGCATCTACATAAGTTGTTTGATAGGCTGTAGAAATTCAAATTGAGGCTGAATCCAAACAAGTGTACCTTCGAGGTACGACCTGGAAAGCTGTTAGGCTTTATGGTGAGGGAAAGAGGCATCGAGGTTGATCCTGCAAAAGTGAAAGCAATATAAGAAATGCCTGAACCAAAAATTGAAAAAGAGGTCTGTGGCTTTCTAGGGAGGTTAAATTACATCTCTAGATTTATCTCTCACATGACTTCCATGTGTGAACGAATATTCAAATTGCTGCAAAAATATCAAGTTGTCAAGTGGAATGACGATTGTCAAGTCGCATTCGATAAGATAAAGGAGTATCTGCAAGAACCTCCAATTCTCATGCTTCCCGTGGAGGGTAGGCCATTGATTATGCACTTAATAGTGCTTGAAATCTTAATAGGGTGTGTATTGGAAAAACATGACGAGTCTGATTGAAAAGAGCATGCAATATACTACCTTAGCAAAAAGTTTATCGACTGTGAGAAAAACTACTCACTGCTCGAGAAAACTTGTTGTGCTTTGGCTTGGGCTGCTCGCCAACTAAGACAGTATATATTGATTTATATTACCTTGTTGATATCCAAGATGGATCTGATCAAGTACATCTTTGAAAATCCAGCTTTGACAGGCCAGATTGCTAGATGGCAAATATTTTGACAGAGTATGAAATCCAGTATACTACTCAAAAAGCTATCAAGAGTAGTGTATTGTCGAATTATGTTGCCCACCAGCCTGTGGATGATTATCAACCTTTAAGATTTGATTTTTCTGAAGAAGACATCATGTATATCAGGGATTGTAACATTCCTGGCCCAAAAAAAGGACCCGAACCAGGATCGAAATGGTCACTGGTGTTCGACGGTGCCTCTAATGCTTTGGGAAATGGTGTTGATGTTGTAATCACTTTCTCGAGTGGTTTTCACATCCCGTTTACAGCCAGAATCTTCTTTGACTGCACCAATAACATGGCTGAATATGAGGCTTGCATATTTGGTATTGAGGCGATGATTGACTTAAGAATTAAGCATTTGAAAGTGTATGGAGACTCTGCACTTGTGATAAGCCATATCAATGGCGATTGGGAGACTCATCACCCAAATGTGATCCCTTACCGAGAGCATGTGATGGAACTAGTTCCTTACTTCGAGGAGATCACTTTTGATCACATCTCACGAGAAGAGAATAACCTAGCAAGTGCTTTGGCTACCCTGGCATCAATGTTTAAAGTGAAATAGGCTAATGAAGCGCCCTCGACCACCATTCAAAGATTGGATGAGCCTGCCTTCTATTTTGAAGTGGATGTAGAAAACGATGGTAACCCGTGGTTCTACGATGTTTAGAGATACCTTGAAACCCAAGAGTATCCTGAGGAAGCTTCTGTGACGGATAAGAAGTTCTTGAGAAGATTCTCAGCAAAGTTCTTTCTTAGTAACGGTGTGCTATACCGTAGACATCATGATGGGCTATTGCTCATATGTGTTGATAAGGACGAAGCCGCAAAGATCATCGAGGAGATGCACGAGGGCTTATTTGGAACTCATTCCAGTGGGCATACCATGGATAAAAAGATCTTGCGAGCTGGGTATTACTGATCTACCATGGAAGTCGATTGCTTTAATCATGCTCGAATCTGTTACAAGTGCCAAGTATATGCTAACAAGGTGCATGTGCCACCATCGCCTTTGAATGTCTTGGCCTCTCCTTGGTCATTTGCTATGTGGGGCATTGATATGATTGGAAAGATTGAGCCAACCTCATCCAACGGACACCGATCTATTCTAGTTTCCATAGATTACTTCACAAAGTGGGTTGAAGCAGCGTCGTATGCAAACGTCACCAAGTAGGTGGTCGCAAGATTTATCAAGCACAATATCATTTGTCATTACGGGATTCCCGATAAGATCATTACTGATAATGGGTCAAATCTTAATAACAATATGATGAAGGAGCTTTGCGAATCCTTCAAGATTAAACATCATAACTCATCTCCGTATCTCCCGAAGATGAATGGTGATGTCAAAGCAGCAAACAAGAAAATAAAGAAGATTGTGCAGAAAATGGTAGTGACCTATCGAGATTGGCACGAGATGTTGCCTTTTGCTTTGCATGGTTACGAGACTACCGCGCGCACTTCGAAAAGGGCAACCCCGTTTTCTCTAGTCTATGGCATGGAGGTTGTACTCCCCATTGAAGTTGAGATCCCTTCATTGAGAATCATGAAAGATGCAGAGCTCGATGAAGACGAATTGGTGCAGAATCGACTATGCATAGACTTGTTCAGTTGTGAAAGGAAATAAGAGTAAGCGACTACATCCCGCGTTGGATCGACGGTCGCACCTCATGCCTACATCTCAGGCTACTCCAAAGGGTAGTGATCAACCCAATCACCTTTTTCAGGAAAAGCGAAGTGATGAGATAGTCGGAGTTATAAAAGTGAAAGTAGGGTTGAAACCCGATGAGGATCCATTGTCGCATTTCCATGCTTTAGTTTTCATCTTATTTTACTTTTGCAATTGCCTCATTCCAGGAATTGCCTCCTATTAAGCTTGCCTATTTACAGGCCCATTTCGAATCAAAAAATGAGTTTTTTCTTATCAATTAATTTCTTGCATTTACTGATTTGAATGCGAAAGACGTTCAAAGTTTTGTGGTAAAATGTTTCATATAGAAACATTGTTGGTTTAACCATGATGAGAAACTTCTGAATTTACTATGAAGCTTGTGTGACCCGGGTGGCAGATAAAGTTGTCATACCACACCTAGGGCATTCCACTAACAGTGTGTTGCAGGAATCTTTGTTTTTTTGCAGGTATTCGATGTACCGACGCAAAAGTCAACAACATTTCTCCCCAGTGAATATGGATGAGTGTTCCCCCAAGTGAGGATGCTTTCAGCAAGAGATCAGATGTAATGGTTATCATCAGCATGGTATCCTCGATTGAAATTCCCCAACAGATGTTATTGTTGGCAAAGGATTATTGCAGAGCATTTCACAAATCCCCAGTACAAGTTGTTAGTGCCTCTTTCAGATGAAATTCTCTAGTGAATGCTCATTGGATTTTCAAATTTCCCTGATAGAACGTTTTCAACCCTTATCCCCATGAAGACGGCGTTCGAATCATTAACTGAGGATGTTTACACCCAGTGAGTTTGTACTTTGTGATATCCCCAATGTCTTGTTCTGGTCCTTCCCTAGTTGAAGCCATGTTGCGTAATAGTGGAAGTTCTTCTTCAAGTGTTTCCGATCATTCCCCAGGGGATTATTGTTCAACAAATATCTCCCCATGAAGTCATTTCCCCAGTGCGAACATTTGACAATGGTTGGTTTCCCCAGGAGATCATATCCCCATGAAGTCTGTTTCAAGTTTCCCCAATTATCGTCGAATCAGTGGTGATATTCTTGCCTCAACAACACGCCCATGTATTCTTCCCCAGTGGAGTTTCCTAATTTGAGCCTGATAGTTCTGTGACCTGTGGTCCCTGGTTACTCATTTTTACCTTTTCGTAAACATGAATCATCTTATTGAATTATTCCATAGCCAACTCATACATTGCATAGAATTATAAGCCAGGAATATAATCTTTGTCCCTAGTGACGCTCTTATAATCCTCTATAAATCCCAGCAAGAATGAATTCTTTGATATGTTTATATCCCCTTGGAATCCGTTGCGTTTCCGGTTAGTCCCTGACGCAATATGTCCATTTTATTCCTTGATTGTTGCACTACCAGTCCTTCCCTGGTACAACATCTTTAGGTCAGGCTATCCATGTACCTCTCTTTGAAAGCAAGCCCGACACTTGTTTTCTCCATCAGGATATATCATTTATTATGAGAAAATTCCCTTTTGCACAAGAGATGAGTCGCTACCAATTCTTGAACAGGTCCGAGTATCGCACTCCTTCTAATTCCCATAGTGTAGGTTATCCCTGTATTATGTGTGGAGTCTGGTCAGCATTTCCAGTCTTTGATTTTGCTGCACTACCAGTCATTCCCTAGTACAACACCCTTAGGACAGGTCCTTCCCCCTGTGCCTTCGAGAACAAGTTTCTCCCTTTTTCTCTCCTCAGAGTACAGCGTTCTGTGTTTGTAAAGCCTAATCGATGTTTTCTAGTCTTTACTCCAATAACTCGATCATTCGTTCCCTGGCGTAATGTGGTTAGTCTAGTCAGTGTATCTAGTATTTACTTCATGTGACATGTTCAGTCGTTCCCTGACATAACGCGGTCGAATTGGGTCGAGGCCAATTATTTTGGGTCAGGTTTTCACTTGTGCCTGTTTTCACAAAATTCAGCATTTATTATGTGCTTTCTTTTGTTGTGATCCATTCATTCCTCGACACAACATATTCCCTTCTCTAGTAGGGCTCATTGGAATTTTTAAAAAAAATCTCTCGCGTCTTTTGGTTTGACACCCGAAGTTCGCATTTATCTGTTGATACAACTCTTGGGATTCAGAGCATAAATTTTTGAGTTCATTGTGGTATTCAATCACCTCTTACCTTGTCACATGGAAGGTAGACGCCAACCTTATTCCCAAGTTAGAGGATGATTGAATAAGGGCAGTTGTTGTACCCCAAAATTTATCCTCTTTATTTTGAAGTTTTTGAGTTATGATTGCATTATCATAAACATTCATGCATGTAAATGCATAAAATTCATCATGAAGTTACCTGGTTCAAGATATCCCAAATTGTGAAAGAAACTGTGTGTTTCGGCTATCTCATATTATTTTGAGCCAAAAATCGATATTTCTCGGTTCGTATGGCTATCACAAGATTTTATGGTCAGAAGGCTGTTTTGATTTGGTTCCATAAGAATTGGGATCATATCAATATATTCTCTATTTTATCTGTTCAGATCAGAGGCCATTTCACCAAGAAAAAGAATATATTTGCTTATTTCTCAATAAAGTGAATTTTGGGTTTTTGATGTGTTTCGGGTGCTCCGAAAGGTATATCTCTCAGCTCGTCGTGTATTTTCTGATGATTTTTTACTGGAAAGTCTCTTTCATTATTATCTACAACTTTTGTTCACAATCCGAAAGCAAATTGTATGAATAAGGTCCTTAAAGAAATTGATGTTTCAAGTGGATTAAACTGAATTTTAGTGTTGTACCGTGCGCTCAGTGTACTAAAACCTTCGTAATTCCTAGATGAAAAATTGAAACTGAGCGGGGCTGGTGTCTAAAATTCTGTACCGAAGTCCTCTCCGACTTTCATTTGCAAGCCCAGAGAAAATTCCTTACCATTTAGGAGAAATGTTTTATTCTTCAGAGGCAATTTTGAGACGAATCAAGCGTTTTTCATCTGATAGGCAAAGTTCAAAAAATCATATCTCGCTCAATTATTATTGAAACGAGGTAGGACTAGTGCCAAAAGTTTACAAATTTTGTTGGATTCATTTGTCTCAGAGATACCCAAGTTCGAATTTCGATCAGAAGACCCTGGTTCGAGGTAATTTCTCCGAAGAGCGCAAGTAAAATACTGCTTGTGTCAGTCGTCCGAAAAGTATGCTGAAACTTCAAAAATTCGTATCGCCTGGACCGTTCGTCTGCTTGAGTCGAAAGTTTGTCTCGTTCAAGAAAAATCGCTTTCCAGACATTTTTCATTTAGAGTCCGACTTCAAATTCCGCACGGATTTGGCTGTTTTGGACTGTGTACGAAAATAAATCGGATAATTGCGATTTGGGCCTAATTGTGGATCCAAGGAATTCCAAGGCCCAATTTTTGACATTATAAATATATTTTACCACTCACACAATTGGTAGAGAGAATCATTTGCTAAATTTCACCCAAGAGCTATCACTTTTCTCTCTCAACTCTCAAGAACAAAAAGTCAAGGAATTTTCCTCTCCTCCAAGCTAACCACCACTCTTCCTCCTTCTTCCACTAACAACCACCGCAAAAATTTCAAAACCACTGCGCCGGAAAACTTTTTCTTATTTTTTTCTCCTTCTCCAGGAAAATCAAGGCTTCTTTCTTCAATTCTTCTCCAATACTCCAATTTCAAGCTTCAACACGTAAGTGATTCTTCACATAATCACTTATTTTAAGTGATTTTTCAAAAGTGTTTTTTCTTGAAATTGATTTGAGGAATTACTTGAAATTTTTTTGTTGAATTCATATCTTGATTAATCGCTTGGAATTTCTTTGAATAAGGCTTGATTTTGCAACATTAAAGTGTGTAAGTATGAAGGAATATTGTACATAACACACACATACACTTGCGTAATTGTTTTCCTTTGCATTTAGGCCACTAATTATTACATTTTGTATCATCTATCACATGCTCATGCATTAGATAGTATATAGGTTGATTAAATTTCATTGATCCATGTGAATCAAGGCATAATTTGTATACTTAATTGTGTCGAAATGTAGTATTCATTGCATTTTAGATGTAGGTAGCATTTGCATTGTACATAATGAATCTAAACTTACACTTAGGACATAATTTGCATCATCACATGTTCGCATATTTTCATATGGAATAATCAACTCAAGTTTATGTGTCGGTGTTCAATTTTTATGATGATAAGTGTGTTGAAACCTCACTTTCACTCACTTTTTTTTTCATGTATGAATTCACAACACTTAAACACATCACATGCTTGATTCTTATTGGTTTTAATACATGTTTTGCATAGCATTTAGATAGAATTTGCATTGAGCACATGTCATTTGCATATGCTATCTCCTACACTTGCATTTCATCCATCTAAACACCATAAAATGTAAATAAATATGCATTTCCATGCATAATTTCACATCATAAAATGTATATGGCTTATTTCACATCACACTTTTTGATCCGATTTTCAATCGAACTAGTACATAACTTGTGTTTCATTTTGTTTTGGCTTATTTATTACATGTAGTGAATTAAAATTCGATTCATCGCACATTTCAAAACCAAAGCAAAAGATGAATCGGAATTTAATTCAAAACATGAATTTTATGATTCCGTAATCATTTTTTAGCGTTTTCATGTATCGAAACTCACTTCTCCTTGAAATTTCGAAGTAACGGTACATCTTCCCTACGTTTTGGCACATTACAGAACCATTTTTGGAGGTTTCGGAACCAAATTTTGAGCACAACATGGCTAAATTGTAGTGGCTGCCCCGTCACTTTAAGGTTCGAAAAATGCCACTTCCATTCGGAATTAATTAAAATCGCTCATGTTTTTGAATTTGTTGACTCTTCTGCAAGCAACCATGCGATTCTTAATCAATTCCAAGAAGTTGACTTTTCGCTCCGATTTCAGAAAACTGCCTTCTCAAGCCGATTTTTGTGATTTTATTTCACTTCTTACATGCTTATAATATTTTATAATCATATTTGCAATCGGTTTTGCATTCGATGCTTTATTTCTAGCACTTGCTTTGTTAATTTTGACACTTTATTTCATGTGCAAGGTACTTTGACCTCTTTTACATGAGATATGGGCTTCTAACTGAAGGCTTGGAAAAACACTTAGAGGGGGGGGGGTTGAATAAGTTTTTCTTACTTTTAGATCTTTTACCCAAAACAACAAATAAAATACTCAAGTATTTTTATCCTGGTTCGTTTGACACTCAAACTACTCCAGTCCACCCGCAAAGGTGATTTCGCCTCTCTCAAACAAGGACTTATTCCACTATAATCAACGATTACATAGTGCACTACCCAACCGGTGTGACTAACTTCCTATAAGACTCACTAGTCCTAGCCCTCTGAAGAATTCTAACCCAATTGGTCTTCTCAAGGAATAATCCGCACAACCAACCGTTGTGATTAACACCTATAAGACTCAACTAGTCCTAGCCCTCTCAAGAATTCTGACCCAAACTGGTCTTCTCAAGGAACAACTATCAGAATGTTAAATTTGACTGTGTACAATAATGCTTCTAGAAAAGTGTTCTTCACTAAGTGAAGTTTACACAAAATTAAGCTCAATAAACAGTAAACTAATTTACAAAAGATAGTTCTTTGTACTTGCAGCAAGTTTACTTTTGGAATGGATTTTGCAAGCTGTTAGAAGTTGTGAGTTGTTCGTATAGACAGCGTAAGTTCTTGTGAATTGTTGTTAGAAAATTCTTTAATTCTTCTTTGAATTTGAATCCTTAAATAATGCTTCTAGAATCTGTCTGTTGCTAGTAGCGTGTCTTGGATAATGGAAAAAGTAATTATTACTTGCTTAGCTTCACGTGACTTGCTTAGCCTTAACTTGATCTGGTTGCTAAATATTTCTTGGAAGTTGAACCACTCAAGTATTTATTTTCTTCGCTCAGTGGGTCTTCGTTACTGTTTGGCAGGTTTTGTCTTTTAGAAGATAACGTTCATATTGAAAGAGATCTTCTAAATATTTGCTCATTAGAACTTCTGTTGGTGCTTCCATCAGAAGTTTACTCTTGCCTGCTTCTGTCAGAAGTTACTTCTATCAGAAGTTGCGTTGTGCTTGCTTTTGCGTTGTGCTTGCTTCTATCAGAAGTTGCGTGCTTCTATCGAAATGCGGCGTGCTTGCTTCTATCGAAGTGCGTTGTGCTTACGCCGAAGTTGCTCTGTGTTATGCTTGCTTGACCAGAAGTTCTATTCTCATCAGAACTTCTAATACTTCATCTTTTGTAAGCCTTGTTATACATCTTCTATTTAGAACATATTGTTGGTGCTTTTTATCAGAGGTTGCGCTTTGCTAGCTTCCATCAGAAGTTATATTTTGATCTTTACTTCATAAGCTTTCTTTGGAGCGTGTTATCCAGAAGTTCTCGCTCAGAACTTCTAAAGCGTGTTTTTGCTTTGAGCGTGCCTTGTCATGAAGTTCTGCTCTTATTAGAGCTTCTAACTTCAACTTCTGCTCAGCATGATATTTTCCATTTTTGCGCTAGAGTCAAAACACCTTCTGAAATGAAACATGTACACGTCAGAGTATCATATTCATTCATACAAAATTTATTATGCTTGTTATCATCAAAACTTTAATATATATTATTAGAAACAAACTTTGTTCTAACACTAACATCCTTATTTTGTGCTTGCACATGCGTGTGCATTCTATTGTTTGTTTGCTTCGATTGACACCTTCTTGCAGGTTATCTGAACATGAATACGTACGACGCGCATTCTAATGCTTGTATGTGTACGAACGCGCATACTATTTGCATATTGTTTGGATTGACACCTTCTTGCAAGTTATCTGATTGCTTGAATGCGTACGAACGCGCATTCTATCGCTTGTACACATACGTGTACAATCTATTATCTGTTTGTTTGGTTTAACTCCTTTCATGCAGGTGCTTTTGATTGGAATGGGTACGAACGGACATTCTAATCTTTGTTTGCCTACGAACGCGCATCCTATTGTATGCTTGTTTGGTTTTACTCCTTTCTTGCAGGTGCTTTTGGTTTGAATGCGTACGAAAGCGCATTCCAATCTTTGTTTGCATACGAACGCGCATCCCATTGTCTGTTTGTTTGGTTTTACTCCTTTCTTGATGGTGTATGTGTATCAATTGTGTACAAACGCACAATTTGATGCTATTTTTGCGTACGAACGCGTAATACTTTGTATGCTTTGCTTGTGTCATTATCTTTTCTAGGTGTATTGTTTCGGATGCGTACGAACGCGCACTCCGCTTATGCCTTGATACCTCTGTGCATTACTCATCGGTTTTGTCTTATTGCTTGGATGTAGTACTTGAAGTTTTCCGGAGTATTTCTTTGCTTGTAGTACTTTACGGATTATTATCCGTGTGGTATTTTCTACACCATTTTATTGCATTCTCTAACAACTTTCCTAGATATCATGAGAAGTAGGGTTTTACAGCTTTCTTCTACCATGAGAAGTAGGAATAGAGATGCATGATGGGGCTTCCATAGTTGGAGCCTATTCAGGAACCCCTATGGTTTATTTAAAGACCCGTTTATGGCAATTCTGTGTGCTACTTGTGTTTGGTTTGTTTTAAAGTCCTCTTCCATGGGGAGGCGCTTCAGGTCATGTGTGTTTACATTTGTGCTTGCATAGGTCAAGAGTGGTTAGGCAAACTACTAAGCAGCACCACCAAGCAAAGACCCGCTTTGATACTTATTGATACATACGATAATGACATGATGGACACGTGGAAAGGGTTTGCAATCGACCCCCGCACAGTTCTAGTCCGTGTCAGCTCAGCACACGCGAATTGTTTTGCTTCCTTTATCGAGTCAATAATAATAAAGTGGCAAGAGTTCCCTATTCTGACTCTCCACGCTTTCCTGGGGTTCGCATTTATTGATAAACTCGCATCATTTGCTCTTCACACTTGACAATTCATGCCATGCGGTGATACCATTCACGAGAATCGGAATGTGTTGGTTCCTGGTTGCTTCCGACCCTCGACTTGCTGTTGTAGGCTATGGGACATCGTCCTTTTCCTTCGTTTCTATGACATTTGTTTGTGCATTGCATTGCTTGTGTGCTTCTGCCAAAGCACTTATTTTCTTCATCCCTTTGCATCCTTTGGTTCTACACCCAAAACGGATATATGATAGCTTTCCCTTAGGACCGCTCAGTTAGGATAGCTCTCGAGCCTAGACATTAGGATATACATCCTTGACATGTCGACATAGGTAGAGATTCATCTTCATCCTCAACCTTAGGTCCAATCTTTGCATGACAACATAGGGCTAGTACTAGTTAGTCTCTCTTTTGTTTTGCTTGTTCTCTTTTGCATCCTTGCATGTAAATAAAATTAAAATTTGCTTTCTTTTTTTCTTTTTAAAACTAAAACACTTAATAATGGTTCAAAACTCCTTTCTCAAAGGTAAAAGCAACCAACCAATGCAAACTCTTTTTCGCCTACGAGCGCATTTTCTTTTGTGTTTAAAACCTTCTTCACAAGTAAAAAAAACCCACCAAAACAAGTGAGCCGAACTACAGCGCTCTGACTTTCCTTGTCACGGGGCTCGACCGAGCAAAACTTTGTAAATACTTCATTCTTTTTCTCGTGGTTTCTTTATTTTCCTTTTCTTTAGCATGCATTGTAGCGATTAAGTGATAGATAGATATAACACCCCCTTAACTAGAAAATAGAAGTGCACACCGTAGAGTACTATGGGCGTGTGGGGTGTTAATCCCTTCCCCTCGCATAATAGACTCCCTTACCATGATCTCTCGATCTCTCGGTCGTAAGACCGTGATTTCTTCCCTTTCAGGTTTACTCGATGTTTTCCTTTCTCCCTCGCGAGATAAAAAATGTTCGATGACGACTTCATTGATATATCCTATCAGTCGATGTTCAGCCGGGTAGTTTCAACCTCCTCTTGCACTGATTACCAATACAACCATTTTTATTGTCTTGAGAACCAAAGTACTACCTTGATCCTATCACAAAATGCATGAGTATGTATGATGAAACATAAACCATATATAATAAAATAAAAAAGGGGAAATTTTGGGGTGGAACAAGCTTATTGTGTGCTCTAATATATATCAAACAATCACCTTCACAAGGAATGTTCTTCTCATCTACTTCTGCGCTTCACCTCAAAGCTTTCAGCGAATCAGATTGGTCTTCATGCAGCGACACAAGGCGCTCAATCACATTTTTTGAATTTTCCTTGAAGATTCTCTCATCTCATGGAAATCTAAAAAGAAACATACAGTCTCCCGTTCTTCGTCAGAAGCAGAATATAAAGCCCTCACTTTCACTGTTTGTGAACTTCAATGGCTTACTTATCTGCTTTATGATTTACTTGTCAAATTCCTCCATCCTGCTACTCTATATTGTGAGAATCAATCCACTCGCCACATCTTTGCCAATGCCACCTTCCACGAACGTGCCAACAAAATTGACATAGTCTGACACGTCGTTCGTGAAAAATTGCTTGCGAAACTGTTTCAACTTCTACCCATTCCCAACTCAGCACAACTTGTAGATATTTTCACCAAACCCCTTGATCCCACTCCTTTTATGGCCATATTATCCAAGCTTGGCACCTCAATCAAATTCGCTCCAACTTGAGAGGGTACATTGAGCCATATTTAGTTATTTATCATGCAATTTTATTATGTTTTGACCGTTACATTCCATTAGAGTTTATTAATGTAAAATAGGAGAGTTTATTTTCTTTATCTTAAACCCTAATTTATCCTTAGTTATATATATAACAAGGACCTCTCTTGTAATTTATAAGTTCAATAATACAATTTTTCACATTTAGAAAATAAAATTCTATATGAAATATCAAGGGCCATGGATACTCCCGTCTCTTTAGATTTGCAATAAAGAACAAAGTTTTTGGACAATATGCTATTAGTTCATTAGTGGATATACATCTATAGGGAATGTCATTATATTTTTCAGTGCAAGTGACTCAACACCAACAAAATTATGAGAAGCCAACCATTACATGAGAGTTGATAAAAATCAGATGCCAATGGAAAATACTATATGCCTCGGTCAATTTAGAGAAAAAAGGATAAAGAATTGAGACATTTCAAGTCATCATGCAACCTGATGTAGAGAATATAAGGACATTTAAGATGATAAAGAATAATCATGTGTGGCTCTTACACAAGAAAAAGCAATGAATAATGCATCAAATAACAATAATGCAACACAAGAAAATATCAACTTTTCTTTCTCTCTAAGAGAATTTTTTTGCTAGCAACGATTTTATTAAAAAGGATAGTAAAAGGAATATCCTAACCCTTTCAAAACATCAATACAAATTCTTCTCATCAAAATGATAGTGGAAGAGTAGTGTTGGGACGAAATTGGGAGTGATTCGGGTGACGAAATTGAAGATCAACCTATTGCGTCTATTAGGTGATGAAATCAATTCTAAAGTAGTGATGAAATCAATACACACTGAGTAGAACTACATCTAAGAAGTATCACATTATTTCTTTTTTTTTTTCCTTCAATTAATTAATAATCTTATTAATGCTTAAAAATGATTTTCGCACAAAATATGGGTTAGTGTTTTAGAGATTATTACAAAATAATTGTGAATTTTTAATTACTTCTCTACAATAATCATCAAGGAGTGGTGATGTTTAATTGAAGAAGATTTTATCACTTATTTGAAAAAAATCCACAAAAGCTTTATAGTCTTTTCTTAAGACTAATACCCAAAGTATGTCGATGATCCACATAGCCTTTGAGTTATGACCTATTTTCTTGGTAGGCTGAAGATAGGTGTTACGGACAATGATCTCAAAAAAATCACACAACTTTTTCTTTTGAGTAGATGAGGTGGTGGTTGTCCATGAGATAGTAAACTTTGCGATGAGAGAAATATTTGTGTTTATTGTTGAAGGTCGACTTTGAAAATGGTATATGATAATGTGAGTTTGAAAATATTTGAAACTATTGTCCTAAAAAATTAATTTTTCAAATACTTGGATCATGGAGACGCGATCTTGCATATTTAAGTACAATTTGTTTTTTTAATATATTTTAAAATTTTAAGTGAGAAAAGAAAAACAAATATACTCTATTAATGTAAAATTGTTGGACTTGTTTGCGTGTCTGTTTATTAATGAGATCTTAAGATTTTGATAAATATAAATATAATTATTTCTCATTTATTGTTTACACATGTAATGAAAGACATATGACGTAGAGATTATAATGGGAAGGAAATTGTTGAAATTTTTAAGATTATATTCTTAATGTTTAACAACCTTTTCGTGTTATCTAAGAGATATAAGAAATACTTTAAAAAACATGGATTTGTGTGATTATTATAATAATAGTTGAAGGATTGAGAAATACTTACGTAAAAAATATGGTTTAGTTTGAAAATTTTAAAGGATATTTTCTTGTAACTTAATTATAATCTTTTGTAACAACTTTTAAGGTATATATACTGAATCGAAAAAGTTGCTTTTTCTCCCTAATGTATCAACTTGATTGAATTAGGTAAACAATTTTTGTGTGTTTTTGCCTATTATTTTTTGTCTCTATTGTGATAACAATGGTGCCATCGCATAAGATAACGAGCTTAGATCTCACCAACAATCAAAATACATACTTTGGTGATATCACTTCGTTAGAGAGATAATAGATCAAGGAGATGTAACAATATGCAGAGTACCAACACTTTATAATGTCACTGACGCATTAAAAAAACCTCCTACGCAGCAGAAGCATGATGATCATACTAGATCTATGGGTATTAATTGAATGTATGCTCAATTGGTTCTAATGCTTGTGGAATATTGTTGGTGTAAGTCCTAGAGGTCAATAATTTTGGTACTTGTATCAAATTATTTATTATTAATAAAAGACATTTCTTTGTTATGTTTGTTTTTCCAAAATAATAAAGTCGCAAGAATACATAGTATGTTTAATGATACACTAAGTGTGACTTAATCATCAGATTCTATTAAACATAAAGATATTATTATTAAAATATAGTAAAATTTTATTGTGAAGTGGAATAACATTAAAGAAATGAGACTATTATGCAGATAGGTTTATGACCACATCTCATGAAACATGAATAAAGATTTATCAAGTCTTCACATATGTATGAATGTTATGAGTAATATTTATATTGAATTAACCCACAAAGAGAGTACTACATAGAATGTTATGCAAGTATCATAAGTTATTCTCAAGGTGATAGTAATGTATACCACCCTTCAACTTAAAATCACTATGAACCATAAATATTGAGTCGAGTACTTTATTGCCAATCAAACATTATTCGTAACTGTGTGACCATAAAGATAATTGATTGGTGTTACTCAAATTATGTGGAGGGACATAAGCGACGTAGATGAAATTTGTTCATCCTATATAGATAGCATTGAGATGAAGACACTATGTTCATATGGACTATGTTCATTCAATTCTACATCAAAGGTTTTAATCACCACGGAAGACAATCATTTTTATTATTGATCATGCTCATTTAAAAAATCGACTTAATTTTTATTATTGATCACACTAACATGCTAACATGGAATCAAATTCTTAACATAAACTTCCAACCAAATACCACTATAATATTAGTTAATACTGTCATTAAAAAAAATTATTGACCTAATAACCAACTTTACTACCTAGTTAATCATTTGTTGAAAGAAAAGTATGATAATTCAAATACGAGATTTTACATTAATTATTCTTACAAGAATTTGAAAATGATGATTGTTTCTTAAAACACCTAAACTTTTAATTAAATTTCAAAATTTATGTTTGTAATATTATATTTATTTATACTAATTACAAAATAAATTGTAATTGTAACAATATTTATTAAAGTCGTTGATGATAGGTTGGAATCAAACTTTATATATATATATATATATATATATATATATATATATATATATATATATATATATATATATATATATATATATATAATAATATTCTTGAATGAGAATGAGAGAGTTGATTTAATTTTATCGATGTTAAAGTTATTATTATTATTTTGATGTATTCTACTATTATATTATTAAATAATTCTACTATTATAATGTGTTGGAGCTTTCGACCCGACCACTAATGCTGCAGGTTGCGGCGGTATTTTCTGTAATGAGCGGGAAGATTTTCTTCTTGTTTTTGTAGACACGGTTGCTTCTCCCTCTTCTTTAGTTGCTGAATTTACTACGGTTGTTATGACTATTGAGATTGTTCTAGAAAGGGGTTGACATTCATTTAGATTGAGACTGATTGTGCTCTGGTTGTTAAAGTTTTTTCCAACCTTTCCTTTATCCCGGAGCCCTTAGAAAGAGGTGGATTTTCTCTATTCATCCCTCTAACTTCTCTAACCTTTGTGTTAGACATATTTCTAGAGAAAGAAATTCGTGTGCAGATTTTTTTTTCAAATATAAATCTCCACATTTAAAAAAAAATTGTTTTTGATTCTGTTCCTATTGACATTTATAGTAATTTTGTAAAAAATAGGTAAGACTTACCTTTTTATTATTTTAATTATCCTAAGACTGTTGAGGTTTTCTTTGCCTTCACCTATTTGTGGTTCTCTTTTTGTTAAATACATGAGAGCCTTCATTTAAAAAAATTAAAGAATTGAATATGGTTTTATTTTAGTTGAGAAAATATCTAACAAATGGGTACTTACTTTTTATTTTAAATTGTGAACATTTGAGTGGTTGGTTGCTTTTGTTTTCGGTTGGTTAACGTCTAATTTTAAAAGTATTTTCCGTACGTTCTTCACGTGGCCAGCGGGCCAGCTATTTGAAAAGAAGAGCACCAAATTTTCTCAGCCTTAACAAATAAAACAGAGAAATTATTTGTTTGTATTTTTTCTATCTGTATTATTATTATTTTTCCATGTTAAATAATATGTTAAATAATATGTTTGATTTCTACAACTCCTTAGTTGCTTATTAATTACCACATTTACACAAATTTTATATTTTTAACTTATTTATTATTTTAAAGTATAATATAATAATTAAAAATTTGTGAATAATAATTTTAAAAAATGTATAAAAATAAATAAATAATTATTAAAACAAGTGGATAGTAAACATCAATATCAATATTCGGATAAATTCAGTCTATAGACTTAAAAAACACAACATTATCACAAATAATCTTTTAAATTCTTTGGAGATTATCTACTCTCTCTAATGCTATTTTTAAATATATATCATATTTAACCATCAATTAAAAAAATCTAACCTAATAAAATGAGATATAATTGTATTAAAGTAACTAAATTTATTAATAATCTTTTATATATATATATATATATATATATATATAGAATGAAAGAAATAATAAGCAACATCAATATTATTATATATAAAAAAATCATCCTCAAACTAATTTATTAGAGATATTGTAAAAAAATAATTTCTACATTCTAAAATTACTAAAAATGTATCCAAAAACTCTTATCTTACAATTTTGACAGTTTTTGAGCTTGAACTTAAAAGATATTTTGAAAATATTAATAATAAATTGATTTGATTTGTTTACATGTAAAACTTTTATATATTTTTTCTTATCTAAATAAGTGATCAGAATCGGAGACAGTCGGAATAGTTGATGATTCTTCGAGTAAGTTGATGTTGAGGAGGACGTGGTGTACTTGCAAGGCACTCTAATGCTAAATTAAGCAAATGTTCAAAGAAGTGATAGAAAATATTAGAGTTTTAAGTGTAAGAAAGTGATACCTAGCCCTCAAAGGTATAAGGGTTTATATAATGATCTTAGGAGGACTCTCATTGGTTTCTATATTTGGGTCGGGATATGCGGATCCGCGAATATAGTTGTCCGAGTTGACTAGGTCAACCGACGATGGTTCCGTAACTAGCCGTACCAAATGGGGACATAACGGAGAGTTGATGCGATCACTCGACACTCGAGCAACCATGTGTAGCGGGCACATGATGCCCTTTGGAGGCCTTTCGGTCTGTTCGACTTGTGATTGGGCTCAAAGAGATGGCTTTCTCGACAACCATTCGGGTTGTCCAGAACATTAGCCCCCTATGTCGTTGCTTCTAGGCACATAAGTGTCGACTTAAAGTCAACATGTGCATTAAGGAGAAAAGTGCATTGATGGTGCTTCTCATCTGTGATAGAGATATTTTGTGATTTTTTACGAGGACATGCCTTAACTATAGTATTGTTTAAGTTTTTCGGCATTTTATGATCGAGCAAATTCTTCCCCGTGTAGGTTTTTGAGATAGTATGCCCCTTTCCGTTTTTGCTCGGATGCGAGGCGTATATACGACAATTGTGTTCACGGGGAACATATGTCTGCTAGGAAGTTGTGTTTGCGGGTAACATATGTTTGTCAGGCGGTTGTGTTCGCGGGGAACATATATACGCTCGATTGTGTTTATAGGAACATATATACGCGGTAGTTGTGTCCGTGGGGGACGATATGTCAATCCGACAATTGTGTTCGCGGGGAACATATGTTTGTCAGGAAGTTAAGTTCGCGGGGAACATATGTCTTCCAGAAAGTTGTGTTCACGGGGAACATATGTCTTCCTGATAGTTGTGCTCGCAGGGAACATATGTGTGCCAGGATGTTGTGTTCGCGAGGAACATATGTCTGGACGGCGGTTGTGTTCGAGGGGAACATATGTTTGCCTGACAGTTGTTTTCGCGGGGAACATATGTCTGTCAGGAAGTTGTGTCCGTGAGGGACGATTTGTTTATGTATGCCCGTCAAGGAGGCTGGTGAGTTCATTTATGTTGCAATGTCGAGCATAATTGGCTACCTCTTTCTCCTTGTATTGGATGTATGCCTGAGCCTTGAGGAGGACGGCATCCAGTGTTGCCGGTGTTTTAATGCCAACTGCTTTAGCAAAATCGCTGCAGGAGCGTAGTCCTCATTCGAGCAAATACTTTTTCATCTCGTCGATCGTGGAGACCTGGACGACATCTTTGTTGAACCTCTCGATGTAGGCTCGCAGAGAATCCTCTTCTCCTTGTATGATCGCTTCTAGCGAGGCCTCTATCTTTGGGTGACGGCGAGAGGAAATGAAGTGCCTTGAGAACATTTTCCCTAACATCTTCCATGAGGTGATGGAATCATTGGGGAGGCTTTTGTACCAAGACATTGCCCCTATCCTCATAGTTGTTGGGAACAATCCGCACTTTATGGAGCCCCTACCGGCTCGGTAGTCGAGTAGGGCATCAATGTTTTCGATGTGCTCGTCGGGATCAGTTGTTTCATCATACTATCCGAGCTTCGGGGGTATCTCCAACCCATAAGGGAAGGGAATATCCATGATCTCTCGACAAAGAGGGCCGTGATACTTGTCTTCATCGCTCTGGTCAGGAGAGAGGGAGACAAAGCGATTGTTTCTCTTGTGATGGAGGGAGAGTTCTCTCTCCCATCTTGATCAGGGCGACTAAGAACAATCACAAGGGAGACATGGTTCGTTCTTCGTCTTGTGTGAAAGAGATCCCCGATTTTTCTGAGGTGGGGTGTGTCCCTCTTCAAGAAAGATCGGTCGAGATGGTCCCGATTCGAGGTTTTCATGGTGATGGATTGTGGAAATGGCTATTTTAGGTCTTTGAGGTGGAGATGGTGGGCGGTTCTTTCCGGATCCTCCATACCCTCTGTTGGAGGAGGAGGCTGTTAGTATGATTGAGGGAAGACAGAATAACAACTAATGTTGGGTCCGCGTTGGTCGACAGTGGTGCCGAGGGCAGAGGGATGACGAAGTCGTCAGCTTGATCCTTGGGTTTTTGGTTATCCAAGAGGGAATCTTGGGTTTTTGGTTATCCAAGAGGGAATCTTGGTCGCCAACATCTTCAAAATCACGGGAGGCGGTCTTGCCATCCATGCGATCAATGAGGTCCTCGAAACGAGGAGAGGCATCATTCATGTCTGTCTTTCGGACATGTGAGAGAACGGTCTTTCTTAAAAGGATTTGATCATTGTTATCAGCCATCTCGTTAGGTTAAGCGTATCTTTGATCTTTTGATATTGAGACGATGAATGAATACGGGGAAGATATGTTCCCATAGATGGCACCACTGATCTGAACAAGTGATCAAAATCGGAGATGGCCGGAACAGTTGATTATCCTTCTAGCAAGTTGATGTTGAGGAGGGGGTGGTGTACCTGCAAGGCACTCTGATGCTAAAGTAAGCAAATGTTCAAAGAAGTGATAGAAAATATTAGGGTTTTGATACCTTAAAAGATACTTCTTAGGTTGGTTATATATTTGGGGTGAATATAGTTATGCGAGATGACTAGGTCAAATTGGCGATGGTGCCCGTCGCCACGGATGGGGACATAACGCATAGTCATTGATGGGGAGGGTTGGTCGGATGGGTTACGGCCGCCGGCAAATGATGCCCTTTGGGGGCATTCGAACTCGAAGAGATGGCTTACCCGACAACTATTCAGGTTGTCCAGAACATTTTCAATCAAATTATTTCGTGTAGATATTTGTGTGGATATTTTACGTATTTGCATATAAAGTGGTATTATAATATAATTTATTTTAAAAACATCAGTTTATAACTATTCATGAAGAAAAATAATTTTTTTTAGACAGTTAAATTTATTGAAAATATAATAAGTGTGAAAATAGTCTCACATTAGATAGAAATGTGATGACTTGAGCATTTATAAATTGCATAATCCACTTACCTATCATCTTAAAGTTGTAGGTAGATAAGTGATATGTATGCTATAAAGATGTGTTTCTCAAACAAAAAGTTCTAAAAATAAAAATGCTTCTTGGTCGACTCTTCCTCGATTATTTCCTCTTTTTTTTCAAGATTCCAATAAAATACTTCTTTAAGTGCCATTTTTCAAAAATTAACATTTTTTTAAAATTATTTAAGTTAATGAAAGTGCTAATAAAATTATTGGATTAAGAAAGAGAATATTGGGTTAATGTCCAAGGTGATAACTAAGTAAAAATCCTTAGGTTATCTTCATCATATAACACGATCACAACAAATATAATTTGGCTTAACCAATTATTTTATTAGTATTTCATTAACCTCAATCTTTTTTAAAAAAATTTCTTGCTAACTTTTAAAAAAATACTAGAAGGAGTCTCACAGAATAAATAAATAAAGGAAATACAACCTTTTTTTTTTAGCAACAAAATAGAAATTTATTCCAAAAAATCAATGAGGTACAAAAGTCGATCCTAAGATCCAGACTACACAAATACAGGAAAACAAAAGGCCAAACCACTAGGTTCTATGACATAACCTAACCAACTTCCTATCCAGCTCAGCTCTAACCAAAATAGTGTCTATAATTTCTCTACTGCTACCTATCTTAGTGTTAGTATCTTGGAAAATACACCTGTTTCTAGCACACCATACATGGTAAATTGTTTCAGCAATAGCTATTTGAAGAAGCTTTCTCCTACTACCTTTCCCATGAGCCATGTTGCAAATCCACTTTAACTCATCCTGCCCAGTTTCCCGGGTTATGCTGGATGTTCAGCCACAGTAGGATCTTGCACCACAACTTTTTAGTCTCAGAATAAGCGAAAAAGAGGTGGTTGCAGCTTTCCTGCTCCCCATAAAAGACACATTTACCGTCACTTATTGTGCCAAATCGCTCTAGTCTATCCTTGGTGGGTAACCGCCCTTGACAAGTTAGCCAAAGTTGGAAGAGAGCCTTTGGGTGCACCAAATTCCTCTTAAGCAAGTTTCTCCATAAAACCTTCACTTTGTCTCCACGTAGCATATCATAGACTCTTCTAGTCACATACCTGCTAGTGGTTTGGAATTCGGTCCACGCATTCGAGGCCATCAGAATATCTCTATGTTTGAAAATGTCCTTCACTATCCAGGAACAACTATTATTCGCGCTACAGGTACAACAATCCGTCCTCCAGGTCCACAATGATTTTTTGCTTGAATAAGGTTTCTCTATATAGAAACCTATCTTGCATGACCTGTTAGATAAAACCACCACCTTATATTGAGCAAACCTATCCCAAACAAGAGGAATGCAAGATTAAATACCGACTACATGGGTCTCAAAGGAAGGACTCAAACTTGTTTGACTTTATAGAAAGACCCCTCTTAGAAAAAACCATCACTAGAGTGATTCTAGATCCACCACAAAATAAATGCATTTTAACTTTAATTTTTAGCGTCGACCCTGACTCTGATGTTATTTTCGCCGGTTTTACGCACCAAGCTCAAACGCTAATAGGGTAACTCATTTAACTTTGATTTTGTAATTAGTCTTTCATATTAGTGTCGGCCAAGGAGACACTACATATGTTTTGATTTATTTATAAATTTAGTAATTAAGATTTTTGCGACGGCGAAAATCGACGCTACCTTATTTATCAAAATTTAATTAGTGTCGGTTTTTATTTTTGTATTAATTTATGAATGTTAGTGTCGGTTTTGACCGACGCTAAGTATTTATTTGTTTATTTATTTGTTTTGTTATTTAACTAACTAATGTTGATTTAGACTGACACTAGTGAATTATTCATTTATTTATGTCTTTTATTTAATTATATTGTTGTGAAAAAAAATTATTTCCACACCATTTTTGGTTGCCTCCAAAAACCTTTCCCCACGTAATTAAATAAAATATAATTTATTTATTAAATATTTATTGTTAGATAATAAACAAAAATTAAAAAGTGACAATCGTTTTTCCTACTTCAATCTTAATACTCGAAACCCTTCTTCTACAACAAACCTTACAGTTTTTATTCCATTTTCACTTTCAAAACAAATTTCATCTTCACAACAATGCTCTTCATCTTCAATCTTCATACATGAAATTCCATCTTCATACACAAATTAATCTTTGAAGACAAATCTAGCAACAGTGAGATATTTTTTGCAATCTTCACTCAGATTAATCGATCTCGATTCTCCGTTTAAATTTCGGATTAAGGTTTTTCATTCTAGAAACTATTCATTTCTCGCACAAATGGTTGAATAATCGGTGTTGTCAATAAAAAATGAAGCTTCAGATTCTTCAAATAGAGTATTATCAAAGGGATTCACATATTGGATTTTCGATTCTCATGGTTCTGGCACAATGTTGTGTTGTTGTCACATCTTTTCTCTTTGTTTTGTATTTGGAATTTCACACGAGGAAGAGCCTCCTTAAGCTCAGCATTGGCCGCTCTTACATCATTATCTCGAATTACGGTTCTCTTTGGCTTGCCAGCATCTTGAATCTCGCTTGGTGTTTTTCTCAAGTATTTCTTTTGGTATTTTTGTTGCATTAAGATAGACTTTGAAAATTACTTTATGGTAGTGGTGAATGTTGTTGCAGTGATAGATACATACTTGTGTTGTGTTCTGAAATTGCTTCAGTTATTTGGTTGATCCATATTAGAGTAGTGTTCTTTCTAGAAAAACTATGTAAGTGTGTTTAGGGATTTGGAGGCTCAAGCAACGTATCTTGAACTCTAAGCTATCGAATGTCTTGCTTATCCCGCTGGTGAGAGCCCTTAAATATATTGTATGAGTCCTCTCTTGAGCATGTAGCTAAGAGAGAGAATGAGAGAGTAGCCAAGAGATCTTGGATCAGGTCTCTATATAAAGCATAGTCATGATTAATGAGCATGATAGTTTAATGCTTGCAACCGATTACTTTATGACTTGTAACTTTGTAACCGTCACATAAGTACTATAACGTTTGTAACCGTTATTTAATGGTTTGTAACTATAGCCAACCCGGTTTGGCACTACCCGACCATCGTAGTTAGGTCGTGGTCATATAACTAGCGTGTCCGGCCTTAATAACCGGCTCCGATCCTGGGATCTCGCCGAACTACTGCTCGGTTATCGATTAGTAAGCGCATCTCGAATTCTTTTATCGCTCCGAGCCGAGATAGTAGATTTTATGCATGAACAAGTAGATAAATACCTTAAGTTTGGCAAAATCAGAGAGAATTAAGGGATTGGTTAGTGACACCTACATAGTTGGAGTAAGTGATAACCTAACCCTAACCCTTTTTGAGGGAGCTTTAAGCTTCACTAATATCTTTCCACGTTAGCTTGTTGCACATTTTAACTTGTCAGTGGCATCACATGTTATGCTTCTGGTTATCGGTGGTAAAGACGTCGTCATTTGGGATCATAAACATCAGATTCTTTAATAATGTGAATAAGAGTTATAAAGTTGTGTTTGCTTCAATCATTGAAAGGGAGAATCTAGAGTGGACATCGGGTCGATGGTGAGGGTATAAGCTAGAGGATGACCTGTTGTGTTTTAATTTATATCGGGGTTTAATCTATATGCAAACGTTATGCAATCATCCTCATGTTTAGCGTAATTTAACTTATTCAATGTGATTATTCTCTGAATGTAATTGTATCTTCTTTGAGATAATATGAATTGTGTTGACCAATGCAAACATTATTATGCTTGAAATTATATATTAGTCACCAGGGAACTTAAATATTTTTTACTATGCACTTATGTCAATCTATATGCTTTGGTTTTTGAATAATCTATATGCTTTGGTTTTTGAAGAAATTGTTTTGAATGATATCGTAAGTTTCTTTGCTACATCCTTTCATTTTAGGGTTAAGTATATTTCTGGTCCCTCTAAATATCTCAAACTTCGTTTTCAGTCCCTCTAAATATTTCCTTCAAAGAATGGTCCTCCTAAAAATTTAAATTTTAACTTTTGATCCCTCATGACAAAATCGTAGCTAAAATGGTATATAATGCCGTCGTTAAATAAAAAATCGTCATTACAATCGTCGCTAAGTTGTAAAAACCGTCGCTAAGTTGTAAGAACTGTCTCTAAAATCGTCGCTAAGTTGTAAGAACCATCGCTAAATTGCAGGAGGGACCAAAAGTTAAAATTTAAATTTTTAGGAGGACCATTATTTGAAGGAAAATTTTAGAGGGACTAAAAATGAAGTTTGATATATTTAGAGGGATCAAAAACATATTTAACCCTTCATTTTATTATTTGATTTCATATGTGATATGAAGAAAGACGGTGCTAATTAAGGTTGTTCTAGTTCTATATTCTTCTCAGTTATATGTGATTTCTAGAAAGGATTCGACTTTGGAAATAAGTTGTCAGGGGTAAGTCAAGAGGTCGGTGTTACAGAGTTGCACGAAGTGCGGTCAATGTATTTTGATTTTGAGGTATAGATACCTGGCACTATCAATCAATGGTTTTTATCTTGGTAGTTTCTTGTAATTGTAGGATGATATTATCCTTAATCTTATGCATTATTGTCTTTTTCTTAGTTTTAAAACTTGATATTATCCTTAATGACATGTGTTTTATGTTTAGGATTTGTTTCATGTTTATGTTGTCGTTGTCGTTGTAGTATAGTGGTAAGAATTATTTTTCTTTTACTTATGTTTTTGAACCATGCATTTTTTTCCAAAACTTGTTGATTCATGATTTCTTGGTCTTTGTTTTGGTTTCTTTAAGTTTGTGTGACCATTGTTTGAGGACAAACAAAGTTTTAAGTTGGAAAGAGTTGATAAGTGCTAAATTATAGTTAAATTTGTGTATAATTTGGTGGCACTTATCAACTTATTTCGTTGGAATATAGTAAATAAACCTCAACTTGTATGTAAATATATACATATTGTGTATAATAGTTTTATCATGTAAATATTGTACGGTTAAATAGTTTTTAATCTTATTTTGTAGGATTCTTCGCATGATTGAAGCAATTGAGCATTAATAGGCACAAGTAAGGCTACAAGATGCCATTTTGATTAAACTAAAGTGTCCTAGATCGGGCTAAGTGCGGTACTAGTGCACTGGAGGTTGGCAAGGTTAAGACTTGCGCGCTAAGCACGTTCTGAGGGTGCTTAGTCCGAGTTAGTGTGATTTAAGTGCATTTAATGGCATCACGCTTAGTGCGCTCTGAGCGGGATAAATGCGCTCTGCGAATTCAATTTTGTACTCATACCATTCAGTCATATTTTTTAGTGATGATTTTGGGGCTTTTTACTCCCAACTCTACCAGACCCATTCTTAGAGATTTGAGGCTTAGAAAATAACACTGGAGGTTACAACTTGATGATCCTTAGTTGGATTTATAACAAACGTCTTGACACTGCGAGAGTTGTCGGTTCATCTTATTTGGTAGGTAATTTAGACATGAACATTGATGTGGGAGATACATGATGATATTGATGAGTGGTTTAGGCTGCGTACAACTGATCGCTATATTTAAGTATTGATGGATAAATGAAAATGAATTCTGGCGAGTTCTCTCATCTCTAAAAAATGTATTATTTACTTGTTCATATATTTACTTTCCGCACTTTATACTTTTAAACCATTTGAAAAACAAAACTCAAAAATATAAAGACTATTGAATGACATTCTTTCCCTTGCACTAATTTATGTGAAGATGATAAAATCAAAATATTTACTTTTACTTGCTCCTTTAGTCTAACTAGTCTAATTTCAATGTTTTGGATTCAGAAGTTTCGATTTAAAGAAGAATCAATGAGGTTTTTGTTTTTTGTTTTTGCATTGGTGGTTGGTTTCTTATTACTTATTTATTGCTTCTTTTTCTTTTTTGCAGGTGTTTTGGTAATTCTTGTAAGTGTTGCCAGCGTTTTGGACTCTCTTGGTATTTAGTACCTCTTCATTTATATATATTCTATATATTTTTCTAAAAAAGTGATTTAGCAAAAAATGGACGAATTGTACATCTATCAATTGTACATGTATTAGTGGATTTTTCAATATTCAGTAAATCAGATGTTGTTTTTTTTAACAATATGTGAAAAACTAACATTAAAAAAAATGATATAAATAATTAACTCGAAAAATTTAACAATAAAGATTTAATATGTCAAAAATGTCAAATTTTAATTTTTTATTATAATAAAAGTAATGTATTCTAAAGAAAAAATAAGAGTCCATGCTAAACTATTTTTGTTTGGTTTACTCTTCAAAATGGACTCTTACTATTTGTTTTGGTCAAAAACAAATTTATAATAATATAGTAATTGGATCATCTCCATATATTAGACACCCCTTTATTACTGAGTTTTGTATCAATTTTTCATCCGAAGAAACATAACTTATTTTTCTTCTGGGGGAAGGATAAGTCTAATAATCTAATTCATCCCTATTTTTACTTCTTCTTTTGCGGCAGGAGCGCTGTCTTAACTTAATTTATTAAAAAATCCAAATTATATATATATATATATATATATATATATATATATATATATATATATATATATATATATATATATATATATATATATATATATATATATATATATATATATATATATATATATATATATATCATATAATTTTAAAATATTCTGGGAATTTTACATCAAAATTATGATGTGTTATTTTGACTTTAACTCTCTTATTCAATTTATCTCATAATCTTTTTTGTTTGACATCATTATATCGTAATTCTTTACAATATTAAGGAGTTTCTCTCTATAAAATGATGAGTTTCAATATTTTATATTCTTTTAGAAAGGCAAATGTTTACATTGACTATAATGATGTAGTGTATCGGTCCTTTGCAGGCCTTCTGTTAAAATCAAAAACTCTTTTGTTAGATAGTACTATTGCAATTGTATATTTTAAATAATTTTTTGTTTTTTCTTTTCTTTTTCTTTTCCTTTATCATATTTAACAAGATTTTTAAATTTAATTATTAATAAAACTTAAAATTTACTGATGATATTAATTTAAATTATTTTTAAAAAAAATATTAAAAATATAATTGTAACATCTTATCACCGTGAGATAAGATCAATGTTTTAAAAATTAGATTGAGTCGTTCAGTTGAATTGGTTCAATTCTGGTTTGAATTGGACCAACAAACCATTAGATCTAAATAAATCACTCCAATCTCAAAAAAATTGAAATAACCGCATTTTCAAGACCGTTTTCGCTAAATCAGATGGTTCATAAAATAAAAGTTAATTTTTATATTTTACTTCTCTTATTTTCTTTATTTTTATTTAAAAAATTGGTAATAACAAACAGTTAAAATTATATAAATGGAAGATAAAAAATAAAATTGAAACACGAGAGACAATGTAAATATAAATAGAATGAGAAGAAATAATGTACTCCCTCCGTTCCTTTTTAAGTGTCGTTTTAGCATAAAGCTTTTCAACCAAGATAGTGCTATGTTAGAGTTAATTTTTCTATTATACCCTCATTTATTTTCCCTTTCCTAATAAATTCACTCCTACACTCTCTCTCATTTATTGAGAAAGTAAGAGTATAATTGATAAGTTATGACATTAAATTATAAAACGACACTTAAATAGAAACAAAAATATTCTTCTAAAACGACACTTAAAAAGGAATGGAGGGAGTAACATTTATGGATATAGAGTAAGAGTGTGTTTGGATTGGCGGTGGAGAAAATTACTTCTAGCATAATTGAGTTTAATAGAATTGAGTTTCGCAGAATTGATTTATGTTTGGATACATTTATGTAAAAGTGAATTGAATAATAAATTTCAGTGTAAAAATCATCTAGAATCAATTCTGGAGGCAGAAGCTACAAATTTTAGCTTCAAGTAGAATCAAATCTAGATCCAGAATCAATTATACTTTTGATAAAACAAACACCTCAAAATTATCCAGAATCAATTTTACACCTATAGAATTGATTCTGGACTCCAAAAAACCAATCCAAACACACAGTAAGTAATATTAGTCTTGAAAAAGACAAAAAAAATTGATAAAGAACCCTAAATTAGAAGAAATTAGCTTTTGTGCTAGTGTTAAATTTTTTGGGTGAATTAAAAATTTAAGACAAATAGATATCTGCCGAGTCTTAATTAGTTTTCTTATTTTTTATTGAGTTTTTCATCACAATCATCTTCTTTTTTAGTAAGATATTTTATTATATTTAATGAGAATTTTATTTTATAAATAATGATTAAAACAATTTTAATAGAATGTTTAATAATCTATTTATAATTTAGTTAAAATTTAATATACGATTCAATTAGAATTTAATCGATCGATTGAACTTTGATCCACATGTTTTATCAGTTTTGTTTTTTAGTACATTGGATAAAATGCAGTTTTAATTGGAAATCTTTATATCACACCATTATAAAATTTTCATAAATTAAAATATTCACAAATAAATATTATAAAAAAAGTTTAACTAAAGATAAGAAAGAAATAAAATAAAAAAAATAATAAAGAGTGAAATGTAGTATAAATATACCGAGCAGAGACCACCAAAAATTCATCCATTTATCATACCACAAACAAACACTCATAGAATTTGTTCATAGGTTGTGCCTGTCTCTCTCTATACATTTTGAGCCATTAAAAAAAAATTAATCATTGAGCAAGTTATGGAAAGAGTATATTCTGTTAGGGTTCCGTAAGTTGAAATTCACTTATAAATAGCAAAGTTTCATTCAGGTTTCCTCAAGCCAATTATATGTTCATTCATAGAAGTAATTGGATTCAGAATTCAATATATCACCAAAAAACACAAAATAAACAGATTTGTTATGCAAAGATGAACTCACCATAGTCGTTGTTTGCAGGTGCAGCAGCATCAAGATTCACATATAAATTCTTTAATTGGTGTAAACACAACACACTGATAGAGTTTTTTTGGTATTGAGAATCTTGATGATGCTGCATCAGCAATAAATGATTTCAACAGATCTAAAGTTTTCAATATTTTGGATCTTGGATCCCTTTTGTTTCTTTGCAGTGAAGTGTTTATTATAATACAAAAGATTGATTATTATATGTTTCAATATGATTCTTGATAGACTTTCATACTAAAGTCAGGATCTCTGAGGGGTAAGATTCTAATTCTAAATCCAAATTGTACCCTTATGTATTTATTGCGTTCATAACAATTTTATTGGAATTTTATATTCATAAATAAAAGTAGAATAATTAAAGTAATTTTTCTGACATTTGGATTAAACTTTCTTTGATTTAATTCTGGTTCCTTTCTTAGGGTTTTAAGGGATACAAAGTTAATTTTGTTTCTATAAGCTGCCAATTAACATCATAAGAAAACAAAAATATATATGAAGTCCGATCTAGTTTTTCTTCTTTGAGGTAGGGTTAAATTTAACCTCAGATTTAGTTTTATATAACATTGGAAAACATGGTGATGAGGTGGAGGTTTTATGCTCTCTGCAAAGTTCATCTTCAGGTACCTAATTTATCTTATATAAGCATTTAAAGCCCTTTATGATTTTTTTTCCCAAATTGAACTTACACACACAGCTAGTTTCATCTTCATGGATATTGAAAGTTAAAAAGAGAAAAATTGATTTTGTCAAACTTGCCAGCTATTTCTATACAATCTTATATATTGATCTATATGAGTATTATTTTCGAAGTTAGTTGATTCGGCAAGTAAGTTGTTACATTTATACGAGTATTATTAAAAATTGAAAATACCCTAATTAAAAATATACATTAATTAACACATGACTTACTTTTCACCTCCATAGATTGTAATACCTAAGATATGTCTTCCACAATGATATATATCTTTATTTTCACCCTTTGTTGTTTTGAATATGTATTGCATTTTTTACCTCTACTTGATGGCAATGACAGTTGGATTCAAGTGTGAGTGATTATTTTCAGATCGATTATAAATGAGTTAAATTTTGAATATATATCTAAGATAAAATATTTATATATGTGATGTAAATTTAGAGTGAAATTGTGCTAGAATTTATATATTGTGATTTTGTAGCATTGATCCGATGTTTTTTCTAGTGCTTTTGGGATTCTCTAATAGTACGACCGTATAAAAGTGTGTATATGAAAGCTTTTAAATGCAGTGGATATTTGTTCACCCATCCAAGTACATATACATTATTCATTTTAATGATGACTTTTTGAAACTCTTGACATCATTTCTATACCTAATGCAAGGCATTAAAATTATGGCAGTAATCTTTTAAAACACTTAAACCTTGCTTGTGGAAATTGGGATATGAACCTTTTTTCTTTAATAACTAATGTACTATCATTGATGAGAATGGAGTACTAAATAGACACAACATCATATACAATAGTAATAATATTTAGAACATAAAACACTTGGTCACAACTTTGAAAATAAAACTGATTATATGCAACATAATTTATTGGTGTGGACATCTGCATGATCATTAAGTATATGGACCAATTTTTTTATAAATTCAATATTTTACAAAGCCGAATTAGTATTCAGATCCGTTCTTCCATCAAGTTGAATAAGACTCTTACCACTTGTTGAGGAGCTCGAAAAAGGATAGGAGTAACAACGAGATCAATGTTTCAGGAAAATATTTAAGAGAAATATCATGTCTTAACACAAAATCTTACGATATTTAGTATATGAATCACTTCTCTTATAAATAAAATATTCTATCTATTCATAGCTTGAATCCGACAAATAAAAAGATCACAACCACCAATTTATCTCAAATCTCAATATAACAAACTAAATGTTTGGAGAATTCAGCCTAAAACCTTTCTTTAATATGCATACACATCTGCAAAAAAGTATAGGGTTGTTTTTCCTAATTATAATATTATAAGACAGTTGAAAAGTAACTTAATTAGTTTCCAAATAAGTTGATTCAATAAGAATTTGATGAGAAGAAATTGCAATAGCATACAATAAAAACCAGTACTGGTTGATGAGACATGTTATATATGAGGACAGCTTTTGTGTCACCAATTGTCCCTTAAAACAAAGAGTGCAACAAAACAACGACTGGTTTTGGCAATTGTCCCAGTAAAGATAAATAATCATCATGATTTTTAGTACTACAATTTCTACTAATTGTGCACATATAAAATATTGTTGTACTATGGATAATTTTTTTAAACCATTGATCAATAAATGTCATCATCATATTTTATATGATATAATTATGAGTTCATTGTTTTAATGGTGGAACCAACCCTTATGCATAATATATAATACCTATTTAATTTATGCATCATATAATTATTTTATTATATATACAATACATTGTGAGTTGTGAGTCAGTATGTTAATAGATTTAATTGAAAGAATCATTATTAGGTTTGTATGGTACAGTTGTGCTCATGTGCTTTTCTGTTTATATATTTATCTTATACTAGTTCTCTAATTATTTATCGTAAATTTTTGCCACACCATTAATTTGTTTCAGGTGTGTTATATTTTGTTTGAATTATGGGAAGTTGGATTCTCTGTGGCAAATGTGTGGGGCTTTGATTATAGATGCAAGTTCCAAATACACTCTGTTGTGAATTGTCATAACCCCTTTCATAATTTTTATTTATACAATAATAATAACATTGGTAGTTAATATTACTATTTTATCGTGTACAACTTGAAAGAATAGTTAAATATTTTTATTGAAGTTTTTCTGATTATAGTTTTGTTTTTTTAATTTATAAATAATAGAATAGTTAAACTTTTTCTGATTATAGTTTTTTTATTATAAATATAATTTAACCATCAAGATTCAAGAATGTTTAGTTTATGATGGTTTATCATATTTTCTAATCCTTGATTATTAGAGGTTACGTTAAATCTTTTAATACAAAATACACAAATTAAGAAAAATCTCTTCATATGTTCTATTTGGTTCAAATTATTTTTCTGTGTGAGCAAAAATTCTGAAGAATAATGCTGATGTAGTGCAGCTCTGAAGGTACCGCAGTCGACAAATTATATGGATTTTCACAAATCCTCACCCTTGGCTTTTGCAAACACTCAAATTGGCTGCATAGAGGCTCTGCTCCAATCAAACGATCTCTCGGGAAAAAAACGTCTTTTCAAGTTGTTATCAGCACCCCAAGAACTCAATAGAATCTGTAAATAATTCCACCATAAAAAAGATTTGAAAGAAATGTCGGAAATAGAGATGTCTCGAATTTCATTCTTGATTAGCCATATTTGAAGATAAGAATGTTAGGCTATAGTGAATCCCCCTCCGATAAAATCCTCTAACCTCATTTACTCATTAAAGCTCTATTGAATAAATCACAATTCTTTACCACAAGCCCTCCCTCTGCCTTAGTCAAAATATACTAATAAAAAGTAGTAATACAGAATAAGAGATGTTAGGAAACTGCCAAAAATAATAAGAGAAAAAAGAAAATGATATTTTGACACTACCATTATACACTTATATATCAAAAATATTGTTCACAAGTGTTTTAATTATTATTTTAATATTTTGATATATTTTTTAAAATTATATATATATTCTGATATAAAAAGATTAATATGTATATCATTCAGATTTTGATTAATAATTTGTATAGATTTTGGACAATAATTTGTATAAAGTTGATTAATGCAGTTGATAACTTGATTAATGAGTTTTTAAACATAAAAAATATGTTAAATAGTAAAATAAAGTTGGTTAATAAAGAATAAAAATTGGTTAATACATTTATCATTCAGAACATGGTTAATACTAGGCATTTTATTGGTTAATCAAGGACTGAAAATGGTTAATAAATTATAAGTGAAATAATTGGTTAATCACATACATTTTTGTGGTTAATACAATTGTTAAATTGTTTAATGACATAACTATATATTTATGTTATAAAATAATTTTTTTAAAAAAATATTATTTTAATAAAAATATACTGTTCACCGTATTTATACGGTGAACACTATATACAGTGTAGGTATTGGTGTCAACATAGCAAAATTAAAATAAAATAAAATAAACAAGACCAAAAGTATAAGAACTTCACACATCACTACCAAAAAAGTACTATAGATCTCAACACGGAAAACACAAGTATTGCAAAACAAAAATCTTCAAAAGAAAAGAAAAAACACTCTCCCACATCAAGATTAAAGACACAAAATTGTTATTGACTCATTATAAATGCAAGATTTTTCAACTAAGAAGAGAAAGAACATGAGTAATTGCTAAGTTCCAAATGTGTGCAAATTTCTGTTTGAGAATTTGCATTTTCAGCTCTGTTTTGTGTTTTCGGTTGCCGTTTCTCCAAATTTTGCTAGAACTTTATGTTTTTAATATTTAGTAGTAGAATATTTTATTTGTGTGTTTTGTGCATAAAAGTGAGAAGCTTAAAAGAGGAAGGCACAAGCAATAAGAAAAAGCACAAGGGAAGCAAGGCAAGATGCTTATGTCCTGGAAAATTCGTCGAGCGAAATTTGGGCGAGCAAGGAGAAACATCCTCTCTCTCTAAGGTCGCTGGAAGAAGCTGGGGCGAGCAAGAAACAAAGAATTCTAGTAGCTTATATTTTCTTATTGGCATGTACATTAGGCGCACTATGAGCAAGGAATTCACCTACGAAACTTATGCTCGTCAGATCAATGTGGATATTCTGTGTCAGTCTGTTAGTTTTGCACAGGCTGATGTGTATGGAAAATGACACTTCGTCAGGAGAATAGTTTGGGCACCGGGAGAATTTGTCTGAACAACAAAATTTGTATATATAGTGTAGAATCTTAATTTTGAGCTCTCTTTCTTTTTCTCTTCAATAAGCTTTTGGATTTTTTAGGGTTTTGGAACCTAAAACCATTTTGGAGATTGGGAGGCTTGGAAAAAACAAGATAGAGCGCATCTTGAAGAATTAGAGTGGTGTTTGCATCAATCGTGAGACATCGCGGTAGATGTTTGTTCTTCTTCATTTTCATGTTGTATTTAGTTGCATGTGTAGCTAACTCCTTTTCTTGTTGGGATTAAATGTAGTTTATCGTATTAGTATGTATTTTTATTGATCATGGTATTGTGTACAATCTATATGTGAATCTATATTGATGTTATCTTTTTTTAAAACTTTATCTTAATTGGTTTGGATTGTTATTGATAAATACGATTCAAACTCGAACTAAGATAAACATTTGTTCGATTCTAAACTCTAGACATAGATTTAGGCTAACATTCACCGAAAGTATCGGCTCATAATGCACCATATTGTTTAATTAGTAGCGATATCTTCGATCAAACAGTATTGTAGATTGTGTACAATTGATTAATAAGATAAAATACTCTATCGGTAGATGAAATTCAATCCTAACAAGTTCTCACATCTTTGAAAATTTATTTATCTTTTGTTCGTTTTTACATTTTGCAACTTTCCTTTCAAATAATCTTATAAGCTTAAAATTATAGTGACTAATTCATGTGGAGACGATAAAACAAAATACTTACTTTTGCTTGCTACTTTACCACAAAAACAAAATGGCGTAGTTGTTGGGGATTAGTGTTTAGATATTAAAAGCATCGCAATAGTTTTCATCTTTTAAAACTTTGTACATTTGTTTATATTGTATTTTTTTGCACAACATTCGCTCAAGTGTTGGTTAGGAGTAACTTCAGGTGAAGGAGCAACTAGCCAAGCAAAAAGAATCACCGAGAAGGAGCGTCTACTAAATAAAGGCATCAAGCTAACAACGTTAATCAAGCGCTTGTTGGGAGACAATCCAATTTTAAATTATAGTAGTTTAGTTTAATTTCAAGTCTAGTAGTTAAGTTTAATTTCAAGAGTTTTAGCAAAAAAAGTTGAGTTTGTTCTTATAGCTTGTTTTTTATTGACTTGAGGAGGCAACTAGTGAGTATTCAAAGTTTGAATGAATCAATTTGCAAATGTTGTGGTACTCATAAAAGCTACAAAAGTTGATACAAGGTCAAGGTACATGTTTATTACTTTTTAAATCATATCATGAACATGAAACTTATAATTTATACATATGTCATTCTATTTATTTTTTGCACTACATGATTCATGATTGAATCAATTTAGGTCATACCCCAATTGTGAGGAATCTTTTCATTGTTCACTATATGCAAGGGAGACAATCAATTCTTGTTTTAGTTAGGTTTTATTATGTTTTATATTGTATTTATGTTGAATTGTTTGAAAGCATGAAAATAATCAAGGAATATTTTGAAATTTAGCAAAACCACTTGACCAAATAAATTAACCTACCTTGTGAGTGAGTGAGTGAGAAATTGTTAACCCCTCTGAGCCTTTTTTTAGGATACATATTGCAGTGGAACTATGATACTTGTTCATGAGTAATTAGTTCCTCATTTATTTTTTAATGGATTTTGATTTTGTTTTCTTGAATCATCAACCATAAATTGTGTTAGAATTTTTTCCCTTGCCTTAGAAAGTTTGGGAGCATTCTTGTTATAATGTGTGGTTGTATTCAATTTGGGGAGAAAAATGTTGATTACTAAGTTTTGAATAAGAAACTGGTTGAAAATAAAGAGAGAAAAATAAAAGAAAAAGAAAAAACTTTGAATGAGAATAAAATTGGCAAGCATAGTATGCTAACATTTGAGTTCAAGGGTGTAACCATTTGAGATAAGGGAAAAGGGTGAAATAACCTTAATAATGCTTGAAAAATTGAGAAGTGAATACTCTTATAGGATTAGAAATTTTGTTTCAACTACCTTAAGATATGAACCTTGTTTTTAACCCAAGCCACATTACAATCCTTTAAAGTCCTTTGTGATTTGTGCTTTCATGCTTTCAATACAATTTTTTAGATAAATGTATAATTTAATGTGTTGTTAGCCAGATTTTTGTGTGTGAGTTAAGTACCTCATATTTTATTTCATTCATTGATGAAATTGTGTGCTATGTTTCATTCATGATTGTGCATGTGCAATTTTAGAATGTTTGTCATGACTTTTGTGTTTAGAATTTGTTTCTTTAAGTTGGGGAAATTCTTGTATGAGGACAAACAAAATTTTAAGTTGAGGAGAGTTTGATGAGTGTCAAATGAGTGTAAATTTCTGCTTAAAAACTTGGAATTTTCAGCCCCGTTTTGTTTTTTCGATTAACATTTTCCTCAAGTTTTTCTAGAATTTATTGTTTTTAGTATTTAGTAGCATAATCTTTTATTTGTGTGTTTTTATGCATGAAAATGATGGACAAGATTAAAAGAGGAAGGCACATGCAATATAAGAAAATGTACAAAGCAAATAAGGCAAGCAAGGCAAGATTTTGTCTTGGCAAATTCGTCGGGTGAAGTTGGGGAAATAAAGGAGCAACATCCTAGCTCTAAGGTCGTTGAGTGAAGATGGGGCCATCCAAAATGAAGAATTCCAGTAGCTTCTATTTTCTTATTCATGGCATGTTCGTTGGGCGTACTTGGAGCGAGGAATTCGACCGGTGAAACTTATGCTCTTCGGGAGAATGTAGATATTTTGTGTCAGTCTATCTGTTTTGCATATGCTGAATGTGTGTGGAAAGTGACAATTCTCCAAGCGAATATTTTGGGTGCCGGGAGAATCGTTCTGAACATAATTTGTATATATAGTGTAGAATCATAATTTTGAGCTCTCTTTTTTTCCTATTCAATAAGCTTTTGTATTTTTCAGGATTTTGGAACCTAAAACCTTTTTGGAGAGTGGGAGGTTTGGAAAACAATAAGAGAGAGTGCATCTTGAAGAGAGATAATGACATCGCTCAGGTACTAAAGATTAGAGTTGCTTTGTAAAGAGTGAAGCTGAAGAAGCTATCTTTATTTTATTTCCATATTTACTTTGGGTTAAGTCGTGCTCTGGTGTAACACTGGGGAACTTTGGATTCATGTTTTTGAGAGATACTTGATATAGTGTATTTTATTTTGTTATCATAATTTGAATTATATGATGAATTGACTTTTGATGCCTAAGTTGATTTAAGGAAAAAGTTTATTTTGGAGACTCAAATTATAAATGTTGAACGAAAGTGAGTCCGCTGCTACATGCTAATGTGAAAGTATATGAAAATATGAATTTTTAATTTAAGTGTTATTGAGCATGACACGTGTTTATGGTATTTGAATTATATGTGACACTCTTGTTTGAGTAGCATGATTAATTTACTCTGATTTATATTGAATTATTTTGTGAGATTTATAAGAGTGTTACATAAAGTGTCGTTGTATGTATGATGCTTTCCACCACGATCGTGCAATCATGGATATATGTCAATTAGCTCTCTACCTACCACAACGATTATTACAAACAACTGTTGTGATACACTTTAAAGAAAAAATTAACAACAATTATTATAAACAATTGTTGTGATATATACACTGAGTTTATTATAAATTATGTGAAATACTTATTTCTCCAATGCTCACTAAACTTATAATATTTTAGTTTGAACCAGGACGTTATAATATGACAAATTATGTTATATTATAAGAACAATTTACACGTTCAACGCTAAACAAGAATTCTTTAACTCCTTATCCACATGTCTTTCTTTAATCATTATAACTTATTTTAATTCTCATAATTCTTCAACCCCCTTCCTTCTTCTCTAGTTCATTTTGAAACAAAATATTTACTTTGCAAAATAAATTAGAGGTGAAGGAAGAGTAGGTTGAATACATACAAGCATAAAAGAAACTTCTAATAATTAAAAACCAAAATGTAGATCATACTTTGAATAATTCTTAACATGTAACTTGTTTTCTAATATAACACTATCTATCATAACAATTTTCTAACGCAATTCGAAAAAATATATATATATATATTCGGTAAGGTGTTAGAAAAATATGCAAACTACATAAGATATAATAAACTCATCTATAACAAATATTGACAACAATATTCATTAACAACAAACATTAAACAACATACAACTTTTATATGTAACAACAACAACATCAACTCATAAATGTTGGGGGCAATTCCGAGGATGGAGCATTTACTTGGGACACAACTATGTGAGAGATACACCACATATTCGCCTAAAATCTTAAGGTGATAGGTGTGTGGGTTCTATCACTTATATAGTGTTCAATCTTCTCTTTTCTAACCAATGTAGGACTTCTTTCTCACACTTGATTCTCAACACTCCCCCTCAAGTGTGAGTCACAATGCTCCCCCTCATGTGAAAGTTCTCTCTTCTTCATACACTTGTATCACCATTGACACTCTCCAATATAACACTTTCTACCACCACCTGCGGGAAGTGTCTCAATATAAGTAAGCTAGTCCCCATCTCGAAACCTGGCTCTGATACCATTGTTATGGGCAATTCTGATGAGGGAGCATTTACTTGAGACACACCTTTGTGAGAGATACACCACATATCCACCTAAAACCTTAAGGTGATATGTGTGTGAATTCTCTCACTTATATAGTGTTCAATATTTACTTTTCTAACCGATGTGGGACTTCTTCCTCACACTTGATTCTCAACAATAAAAAGCGTCAAAAATGTATTCATCCCATAATGGAATCCCAAATGAAAGGAAATGAGGATGAAGCTGAAGTGAGAGCAATAACCATATGTTAATCAATAATTTCTAACACTCACACAAGTTAGTTTCATTCACTTTAGCTTCATCCTCGTTAGTTTTTTTCACTCACTCATCCATTCATACCTACATGTCAAAACAAGCAGAAACATAAATAGAAACATAAACAAGTCAAAAAATTTAATCAACCTATTAAAAACCTAAAAAAAATAGATAAAATGAGTTTGGAATATAAACTAAACCACTGCATAAGTTTGGTGAAGACAAACCTAAAGGTAGCCACAGGTTTGAAGGAGCCAAAATCGTTGCATAAGTTTGGTGAAGACGAACCTGAAGGCAACCATAGGTGAGTTTAGTGACATGGATATTAGGATTTTGTTTTGAGAAAGAAAAGTGAAATATGTAGCTAGGTTTTTTTTATATAAACGAATGTTATGTACTGAGTGAAAGATAATTTTGCTTATATATAATAAATATCATCTTTCACCATTGTTGATAAGACGAACCATGATGAAATGATTGAACTTTACACCATAGTTGATTAAAATAATTTTGGTGATATACGAGGATAGTCCCATTTTGTGACGATAAAATCGAAAATCGTTGGAGCTGGGATTCGAATCCTGAAACTCCTAGTACATTTCACTATGGTTTTTAACTATGACCTAGTGAAATATCTTTTAGTAATTATAAAATATAAAAAAATCCTCAAAAAATGAGTTATTACCATGGTTAACATAGAGGTCGTTGTAATATTGTGTTATGAAAGGTCTTTTCCGTAGTATTTCCCTCTAGCTCCTCCCTAAATAAATTCTCTTTAAATTCTCACAATATTCTTCCAAACCTTAACATACATCTTTAAGAAAGATAAGAAGAAGATATGAATAACATTAAGAGCAAAATTGAGAAGGATCACTCTCCTTCACATGGACACATACATATGTCTCCACGAGGGAAATCGTCTAGGAATAAGACTAACCAGAGGTCTCCATGTAGAAGATAAGTGGGTATTGGCCACCACCGAAATACCAAGGTACTTGAACAAGAGAAACTTAAAGTGACAATGAAAGAACTCACAAGCAAGGTCTAAGAAATCAAGGTCGAAATTCACCTAAATAAGAGTAGTTTTGGCAAAATTTACCCAAAGGTCTGAGATTAACTCAAACTCTCGGAGAATAGCATTTATGGACCACAACCTTGTTAGTACGAGTAAATGAGTTTTACATTAGCAAAAACATTAATTAGGGCAACTTATGAAAATGATTCGTATGCTCAATTTCTTAAGGTTTAAATGGAGATGTGATGTTAAATTAATTTTTTTTAAGGACAAAATGATATTCATAATATAGAATAAAGAGTCAAGAAATCTTTCCCGTTAACTTTAAACTTCATTTTTAACTATTCATAAAAACTATAGGTAAAGCAAGATAGATTATAGTAAGAATGTAGAACTAGACAATTTTTTTTTTTATAAAAATAATATAAAAAATATACGCTATTTCAGTAGGTTGAGTTTGTATGATCAATATATCAAGACACTTTTTTTAAAAGGGAAGGCTGAAACCTAAAACTTACAACAATTAAATGAAAATAACTCTAGGGGTCGAAACCCCTAATGCATCAAGCGAGATTAAGGGCAAAAAAATTTCAAGGCACTCCTCCGAAAGCCTCGGGCCATGTTATGGTTAATGCTCAAGTTTGCCATCGCGCCAGCGTAACAATTAGCTTCACGATACGCATGCATAAATCGAATGTCCCATTCTCCATTGATCGAGTCCTTTATCTGTTGAAATGTTGTGAATATGATGCCTTAGAAATAAAGTATAAATTTGTTGCTTAATGATCAAGAAACAATTAGGGTAGGAAAAGGAATGAAGAACACGATGAATACAAGGATTGGTTATTAACTTCTATTCTTTCCTTCCTCTTGAAATAAGATTACAAGTATACAAGAATAACAAATAACCCTCTCATCCTAAATTAGGATTTACAGTATGCAATGATGAGAGACTAGTATGCTATTTATAATAAACCTAACATACTAAACTAATGGACTTTTATCATAAATACTCATTACAAGATAACTTAGGGTACAAGATAACTTAACCAATTGGACATAACAAATAGGCCCAATTTGATGCTAACTATCCTATCATCCTTCGACACTACAAGCTAGAAAATACTTCGACAACAACATGTGAGCAACCTTCGACTGCATGTTAAACTCCATCAAACCAAAATACTACCTTCGACCCAATAGAATTCGATCCAATATTTCACAAATCTCCACCTTGGAACAACATCTATTATCAAAGAACAAACTAGCTTTCTTCATGAAGCCTTATCAACTGCATACAGTGGAAAAACTTCCAACTTGGCAATGTCTTAGTGATCATATCAGCAGCATTATGGTCTGTCGAAACCTTCAGCACTTGGACTTCTCAATGTTGGATTACCCCTCTGATGAAATGAAACCTCACATTAACATGCTTGGTTCTCTCATGATAAGCTGAATTCTTCGATATGTGTATTGCACTTTGACTATCACATTTAACAGTGATAACTTCACCTTGAATTTTCAGCTCCTTAGCAAAACCTTCAAACCAGAATGCTTCTTTCACAGGTTCAATTAGAGCAATGTCTTTCACTTCAGTGGTTGATAATGCAACAACCTTCTGAAGTGTTATTTTCCAACTAATTATTGTACCAAACATAGTGAAAACATATCCATAAATAGATTTTCTAGAATCCATACAGCCTGCATAATCAGAGTCGACATATGCTTTGATTACTATTTTACTATCTTCACCCAAGGCTCCATCATAAATTAAGACTCTATTCAGAGACCCATTTATGTACCTTAGAATCCACTTCAATGCTTGCCAGTGAGTCTTTCCAGGATTCATCATGTACTTGCTTACAAGACTTGCTTCATATGCTATGTCAGATCTAGTACAAACCATAGCATACATCAAAGAATCTACTACATTAGCATATGGGATACTATTCATATAAGTTCTTTCGATATTAGTACTAGGACACTGATCAATACTCAGCTTGAATTGAGGGTTTGTTGGAGTCACAACAGGCTTCAAATTTGACATACAAAACTTTTCGAGAACCTTCCGTAGGTATGCCTCTTGAGATAGGCATAATGATGACTGCTTTCTATCTCTTCGAATGTCAATCCCAAGAATCCTGGATTCCGCTCTCATATCCTCATTTAGAACTCCTTATTGAGTTCAGCCTTCACCGTTATTACTTCTTTGACATTGTTGCTTGCTATGAGGATATCATCAATATAAAGCAACAAAATAACAAATGAATTACCAGGACGAAATCTGAATTAAACACAGTGGCCGAACTGACTTCTAATGAAATTTATGTGTGCCATGAACTTGTTGAATCTCTTATTCCACTGTCGAGGAGATTGTTTCAGCCCATATAAAGATATACTCAACTTGCACACGTAATCTTCCTTTCCCTTTTTGACATACCCTTCAGGTTGCCTCATCAGGATTGTTTCATCTAAATTACCATACAAGAACGCAGCCTTCACATCCATTTGTTCCAGTTCAAGATCTAACTGTGCCACCATGGCAAGCAACATTCGAATGGATCTATTCTTCACAACAGGAGGAAACACATCATTGAAGTCTACACCTTCTTTCTGAGTGAAACCTCTTGCAACCAACCTTGTCTTGTATCTTTTCGACTCCACTCCTTCGATTCATTTCTTAACTTTGAAAATCCATTTACAACCAACTTTGCCTTGTTATCATGAAGAGACTTCATCTCATCATCCATGGCCTTCAGCCATTCAGTCTTATTTCGAATCCTCATAACTTCCTTATAGTCTCTAGGTTCTTCTTCTAGAACCTCACTTGTAGAGATTAAGGCATAATCTATAAGATAGGTAGTCATCAACCATTTCCTTAACTTCCTCAGCATCCTCTGCTTCTTCAAATTTATCAGGGATATGCAATTCAGCATCAACATGCTCCACCTCAACAGGAATCTCTACCTGTTCCAGCTCTTCATCAAATATTTTTGCACTTCGACCAACATCATTAGTTTTCTTAAAAGTCATTTCAACTTCATTGAAAACTACATCTCGACTGGTGATAATCCTCTATGACCGGCTCTAGGAACCATAACCTATAAGCTTTGTCTCCTTCAGGGTATCCTATGAACATGTATTTAAGAGATCTAAGTTCGACATTGTCTTGCCTAATATGAGCAAAGGCTACACAGCCAAATACTCTCAGTTTGTCGAGATCTGATGGATGTCCCCACCAAACTTCTTCAGGTGTCTTCATATCTAACGCTATCGAAGAACATTTGTTTATCAGATATGTTATTGTCAAAACAACCTTAAAATTCAAGGCCATTGTCTGTTCTTAACCTCTTGACCTTTCTGCCAGTTTGATTTTCGACCAAAGTCTTCCAACCTTTGAAATTCTCAAAAGTTTCATCCTTAGTCTTTTGAATGAAACCCATAAATTTTTGGAATAGTAATCTACTATGGATAGAAAATACCTTTCTCCTGAATGTGATGGACACCTTGCAGGGCCCCAAATATCAGCATGGATGTAATCAAGGGATCCATGTGTTCTTTGTTTACCTTTGTTGAACTTCACTCAGCAAGACTTTCCAAGTATACATGGTTCACAAAACTTCAACTTTTCGACTTTGTCTCCTCCAAGAAAATTGTTTCCCCAATTTTCCCAGACCCTTTTCACTGACATGGACCAATCTCATGTGCCAAATTTCTGTCTTCGACGAAGGTTTCGTGGATGCAACATTTTTTGAACCACTTACAACTTCAGTCTCAAGGGTATACAAGCCTTGTTTCTTCACGCCTCTTAAGACTTCCCTAGACCCCTTCATGACTCTTAGGATATTGTTCTCTCCTTGAAAAACATATCCTTTATTTTCGAATTCACCAAATCAAATTTCTCTTCAAATCAGGTACATACCTGACTTCAATGAATAACCTTATTGACTCATCATGGAGCTTGAATCTCATAGATCCAACACCTACAATCTTGCAAGCTTTGTTATTTCCCAACAATACAGATCCACCATCTTGATCACATAATTCCTCAAACAAGTATTTGTTTGGAGTCATGTGCCAAGTGCACCCATAATCCATAATCCACTCCTTCGATGGGTTGCTGCTCGAAACCACAAGTACATCAGATGAATCGAAAGCATCTTTAACAATAACTGCATTTCCATTATCTTACCTCCATAATCTTTCAGGTGTTCATAGCACACCTTCCTTGTGTGACCCTCCTTCTTACAATGATAGCATTGAATACCAGATGCTTCGCCACTGTAAAATTTATGCTAACTTTTACCTTTCTTCTTGTCCAACTTACTATCCTTTCGCAACATTTTTCCTTTAACGGCCAAACCTTCACCAACCGTCGAAGGTTTATGCTCCTTTCGTTCATTTCAGTCCTTCGAATACAAGGTTGATTGAACTTCTTCAAAGGTCAGAGACTCTCTTCCATACAAGAGGGTTTCCTTGAAGTGAGCATGAGATCTACGCAAAGAGCACAGCAACAACAACGCTTGATCTTCATCGTCAATCTTTACATCAATATTTTCAAGATCAAGAATCAGCTTGTTGAACATATCCAACTTCTCATTTAACACTTTGTCTTCATTCATCTTGAATGAATACAAAGCTTGCTTCAGGTAGAGTCGATTTACCAGCGATTTAGTCATGTACAAACTTTCAAGCTTCACTTATAATCCTATCGTCGTCGTCTCCTTTGATACATGTTGAAGAACCTTATACCCAAGGCTCAATAAAATTGCATTGTGGGCTTTTTCTATCATCGATGTCTTTTCATCTACAGTTAACGCAACGTTCATGGTTTCCTCTCTCTTCAACGCTTCCAAACAATCATGTTGAACCAGTAGGAGTTTCATCTTCAAGTGCCATAGAACAAAATCGTTCAGTCCGGTGAACTTTTCAATCTCATACTTTGTTGAAGGCATCTTCTCCACGCTCACCGCACCAATTTGTTGTGAATCAGATGCCTTAGAAATAAAGTATAAAGATGTTTCTTAATAATCAAGAAACAATTAGGGTTGGAAAAGGAATGAAGAACACGATGAACACAAGGATTGGTTATTAACTGCTATTCTTCCTTCTTCTTGAAATAAGATTACAAATATACAAGAATAACAAATAACCCTCTCACCCTAAATTAGGATTTGCAGTATGCAATGATGAGAGACTAGTATGCTATATATAATAAACCTAACATACTAAATTAATGAGATTTTATCACAGATACCCATTACAAGCTAACTTAGGATACAAGTTAACTTAACCAATTGTACATAACAAACAGACCCAATTCGATGTTAACTATCCTAGCATCCTTCAACACTACAAGCTAGAACATATATATTTCGACTACAACTTGTAACACTTCGACAACAGCATGTGAGCAACCTTCGACTGCATGCTAAACTCCATCGAACCGTCAAACCAAGATACTACCTTCGATCCAATAGAGCTCGATCCAATATTTCACATGAAAGATACCTCAACCTCTATTTAGTGTTGGGCAAATGTTCGCAATAGCTTCAACCACAATCATACTATTCGATTGCACCTCGATTCTACGATTACCTTTGCTTAAAGCGAACTTGATACCTTCTAAGATATCCCACAATGAAACCTTTGGGCCAACTACCAGAATTGTCCCTAGCCAAACCTATCCATCGAATTTGAGTGGTTGTCTTCGTCTTGCAACTTACTTCCAATTTTCTTGATGTCGGAGAGACATACTAGTATTGTACTGAAAGTATCTATTCTTAGTATTACTAGTTGAATTCGAATTCGCAATCTTACACTTGGTGTTCATGCATAACTATCGACTGAATTAACTTAACGAAATATTTTTAAAATAGATTTAGACATAATAAGCTTTGCTGAGAATAAAAAAAATTTAAAACACATGAAAACGATTTTTTATTTATTTGTTTCTAGAACATGACAATATACGTGAGTAGAGTTTATGTAGTAGGACATGTTTTCCAGCCAAAAAGTAGGGCATTAATATTATGGAAACCTTTGAAGTAAATTAAGAGCACAACTATAATTTTTACATTAGAGTAAATATAATAATAATAATAATATTTCAGAATCACGGTAAATCAGTGATGCATCACAATCAATAACGGTTTTGAGGACCATGGTGATCAACTTTCACTTTCCATTACATTTAGCTAAATACAAGGTTTATCAATCTCAACATACAGGACAACTTCAAAAAGTGGTTTCCATTGTGCACTGATGCATCACAATCAGATGAGACATTTATAAAGGTGTACATGTACCTTAACAAGAAGATGTCAAGTAACTGCATCTTGAGTGTGCTATATAACACTTGCACCAAATGAAAAATTGTTGCCCTATTCTCATATGAATTTTGATCAATGTGATTACCAAAAATAATCATGTAAGGGCTGATTTAGTGTCATTGATATTTCAAACATCAAAATTGATTTTCCAGATCTTGATGGTCCCTGTTCAATCACTTACACCAGCAACTATTGTACCTCTTTAACGTTCAATTGTTTACTAGTAGGTAGTGCGCAGGTACTATACCAATTATGTGTCCCAATGCTACCACATTTTCTTCAATTAATATGTACCATAAGGGTCCACAAAAAGAAGAAGTTATATCCACACTTTGAAGAACTAATGATCCACATTGCATCTACAATATTTTGTGGGAAAATCAGAAGGATATTGTTAGATTTTGGTTGAAATTGAGGAGGATATTATATTTGAGAGAAAAATAAATTTTTTTAAGCAAGTCGAATTAATAAAAGAGAACTAAAGGTTCTCCAACCTGTTTACAAAAAACGGAACGGAACACCGAACCGACAAAAAGAGAAAAATTATCAACTAATTACACTAAGCTAAGAGAGATGAAGCAAATGATCTTTGCTAAACTCGTAGAATCTTAAATTGAAATTGGTTATTTTCCCTATTCCTAACCATCTCCAAACCAATATCTTTATACACCATACCGTGTTATCTACATTCCACCTCTCATTTCGAAAATAAATGTCATTTCTTAATAGCCAAATGGACCAAGTGGTGGCTATCCAAATGACGCTTCTTTTACCCTCCTTCACCTTTTTCTTTTTGCAAAAGTCATACCAATCAATGAAATTGCCAAGACAATCCTCCATTTCTCCCAATGATTTCTCCACCCAAAGAGATATTTTCTTCCAAATAATCTTTACTACATGGCAATGGAAAAAAATACGATCCCTACTTTCGGCTATGTTACCACAAAACACACATTTACTAGCTTGTAAAGAAAAATTAATACCTCTATTCTACAAAAAGATCTTTTGTTGGAAGGCTATTAACAAGGAGCCTCCACCCAAAAGCTTTGATTTTCTGTGCTATATCATTACTATGAATATTCTTGTTAAAATACTGATCATTCCTAAACCTCCAACATTCATAAGTTGTTTCACTGAATGCAACCTTAAGGATTTGAGCTCTCCAACCTTATATCTTCAACTAGTCAAGGACTTTCTTCCATACATTGTTTGTACCAGGACACTCAAAGAGTAAATGGTCAAGAGTTTATTTTTGAACACAAAACACACAAACATCATCACTAATGAAACTCATATGACAAAGTCGATCTTTCGCTGCTAACTTTCCATGACACGTCATCCAAAGGACAAAACAAGTGTTAGGTATTTCCATATTATTCATGAACAGAGTTCTCCAATTTACCTACACATTCTGCTCAAACAGACTATGGTAAATATTCCTTATCTTGAACTTTTTCTTCGGAGCTACTTTTCAAGCCTTCATTCCATGAATCACTTGCCTCTGTCTCAAGATGGTTTTCATCACCCAAGTGCATCTGGACTTAATGTCATATGTCATGAGGTTCTCCTTCTTTATGTAGTACATATGTACCCACTTCACCCACAAGTTGTCACTTTTCTGACTGAGATTCCACAACATCTTTATCATCTAGGCCTGGTTTCACTTGCCAATGGATATCATGTTAAGACCTCCACTATTCTTAGGCTTGCAGATGGTCTTCCATGTAATGGGGGATTTTATTTTTATCTCACCATGGCTTGTCCATAGAAAAGTTCTGAAATAGCTCTCAATTTTCTTAATAATATATACTATGGGGGAGATGAAGGCAATTCAACTAATAGTTTGTTTTGGCAAATAAGACACTCTTGATGAGTTGAAGTCTTCCAACATAACTCGGTAAGTTTGCACTCCAATGTTTTATCTTCCCATTATGCTCTCAACCAAACACAAATAATGATAAGTTTTCAGTTTCTTACTAGTAACAGGGATTCCCAGATAACGAAAAAGGAGTCTTACCCTCTTTAAAACCAGACACTTTCTTAATCTCATCTTTTACTAAGTCATCTAAACCACCAAAGTATACATGGAACTTGGTTGTGTTAACTCTTAAGCTCATAGCCTTTGAGAATTCCTCAAACATTGTCATTTCCAACTCCATAGACTTCATGTCACCACTTGTAAACACCAGCAAATCATCCGCGAAAATGAGGTCAATAATTTGAGCCTTCTCACACTTTGAGTGGTAATTATAATCTGGGACTTTTCCAAGCATCTGCATCTTTATCTGCAGATACTCCATCACAATAACAAACAATAGAGGCGATATAGGATTACCCTGTCGCATGCCCCTTCTAACTTGCAATTCTTTAAAAACATGGCCATTAATGAATGATTTATGCAGACTCGTATGCTTTTGACAGATGCCCTTGTGATGGGTCGTATATGTTTAAGGCGCAGAGAAGTTACTTATGTAACAAGGTTGCTTGTCTAATGATGGTAGAGCGTTATGCCGACATGATTTCCTGATACTCGTTTTGAAATTGTAGATTACTGATATAGGAGAAGGATCCACTAGGATTGTGAAAGTATGCAGAGAGCTTGTCCTTTTGTGGAATATCTTTCCCCAATTTGTTGGTAGGGTCTTTAAAGAGATTTTCCTTGATATGAGTTTAGAAATAGTTTGATCATAGTATGAATGACCACACTATTTTTAAAATATTATGCCCCTGAGTAATTGACTCTTGGGATGACTTACCCCTGATGAATTTTATTTTTGAATGAACTCTTTTGATCGAGCCTCGCGACGATTTGCCCCAATATTCAAATTTTGCAAGGTATGCCCCCAATCTCCAGGATCTAGAAGAAGTACCCTTAGAAAGAACTTGGATCTCTCCATGGTGTGATATGAGCTTGATATACATTGCCACAAGTATTTAAATCATGAAAGGTTTGTCCTTGAAATTGTTTAAGAGGGAACTTGGACCCTACATGTCGTAAGATGAACTTGGTATAAATTACACCCAACATTTGAATCTTGGAAGGTCGCCACTAATCACCAGGGCCTTGAGAAGTAGAGGAAAGAGGAACCCAAGTTCTACCATGTTGTGATATCGACTTGATTAAAGAATACCCATTCGAAAGGCATGCCCCTGATTGAATGATGCTTTGAAATATGATCGAAGTTGATTAAATCTCAGAATGGTCACCCCTTGTTAATAGGATGCCCCTACGATCACTAGTCCTACCTCTGATCATAGAGCTCCTCTTAGATGTTTTGTCCGTAGTCAAATAGGATCTTCATGTGATATACCCCTACGATCATTAGTCTTTCCTATGATCATAAAGTTCTTCCTTAGATGCTTTTCCCCTAGTTAGGAGCTTCCTGGAAAGGATCACATTTGATGAAACCAATTTTTGAGATCTCCTTGATGATAAGTATTGATTCGTATATAAAAGTGTATATTTTGAAAAGTAATTCTTAGTGATGCACATGCAAGTTTTGAAATCAAAGTTTTCACGAAGATGAAATGGATGATTTAGAGATGAAGATTCGGAGAAGCGAAGTGGTTAGCAACAAACCTAGGAGTCAGTTTAACACAAATTTTTCCGAGTATGCTTTATAGTTAACCTTGCTTCAATTAGGAATTTTGTTGGTTGTAACATGGCCATGGTTTTTAAGAAACAAAGGATATAAGGCTAATAAATTATTTAGCCCACCCCATTATCCTTGATATTCTCAAATCCTAAGTTCAATTAATCTAACGGATGGGTTCATTTTGAAAGAGAATTTTCATAGTATGGTGATGATGATAAGCATTGATAAGATTCAAGAATTTATGAGAAGCCTCGATGATTCTTGAAGTGACAGTCACTAGATTATTCTTTAATGTATTTTCAATCCCTTATTTTTGCAGGGGCCGATTCTTTTGAATTTGCGGTCCATCGGGATGCCCTAACTTTTTCCTAAGTCAAGTTTTTTAATTGACTTAGCAGGCTTTATTTTTTTGAATTTTTTACTTTTAGATTTTGAATACTTGTGACTGTCATGCTGATTGTTGTAAGCTTTGTCTTCATCGTCTCATCGATCTTGAATGATGTATTCAAGAATAAAATGTTGTGGACTTTATCTTAATTGATTCCTCAATCTTGGATGATGAATGTGAGGAAAAGGATGTGTTTGAACCTGTGCTTAGATTGACTTGATTCTGCTGAGATTTTAATGCACCATTGAATTAATTTAAGGACTACTCTGCCTCTGGTTAAAATTAAGGTTTTTTTAGAAATCCTTAATTGAACGCAAAGTAAAAGCTAGAGCTCAAAGGGATTGTCGGTAGAACGCGAATAAGAAGGAATAAAAGTTCCTAAGAATTAAGGTAATGGGTTTAATCGTTGTTTATTATGATTGATAGAGGGTTTATATTATGTGGGGGGGGGGGGGTTTGTGTTGTATGTGATTGATGAAAAACATGATGAATTATATGATTATGATGAAGTTGGGTGAAACTAGTGAATTGTTGATTTATAAAATATGATAATGATGTATGTTGATGGTATGAGATTTTGGTGTTTAAATATGCAATGTTTCATGAAATTTGGGGTTTTAGAATTGTGATGAAAGTGATTTTCCTCCAGTTGCTATTGATTTTCGAAAAACTGCTTTTGTATGGGGTACAATCCATTGACATACTGGTGCAATCGATTACATAGTAAAAAAAATTGTGAAAAATAGGGTTCTATAATGGTGAAATCGATTGAAATAAAAAATTTGTGAAAAGTTGGGTTATGTACAGGTGCAATCGATTTACATACTAGTGCAATCGATTGCACGATGCTGGATAACATTTTTGTAAAATTCAAAAATTTGTAACTTTAGTACCGGGTGTTCGTTTGACACGTCGTTTTAACCTATGAGAAGCTAAAAACATTTTCCATATTATAAAAATAATTTTAATACTGTGGGGGAGCATTTGTTGAGAGGATTATTCCTTTTTGTTTGAAATTTGTCTAATATGTTTGAGATATGTGCATGTAAATAGGTGTGATGGTGCTATATGATGGGGATCAAGAGCGATGTGAATCTATATGATGGTACCACATACATTGAGTCTATGAGTCGGTCTCATTGCATTACATTATCATTATTATAATGTTTGAACTATGTGATTAGATGATGTTTTGATGATGAAATATGTAAATGTGATTTAATGATGTACATATGAATATGTAGTATTGATGAATAGCATGTTGTTATGTGATGATGTTTTCAATTAAATGATGCTTTAATGATTAGTGTTGATTAAGTGATTTGATGATGTTGGAGATTAAATGGTGTTTTGATAATTTTATGACGAAGATGTCGTATATGTTATTATGATATGAATGTGTGAGTATAATACTTGGTAAATGACCATGCATAAAGGTCCTAGACGAGATGTATAGTCGGGAACGAGTTGGTAGGCGCCTTGGATACAACCCGGCTAGAGATGTGTGACTAGAGTTTAGGGTATATCTCGGAGGAGGAGAAGGAAGCCAAGATATGACCTGGGAATAGATCTCGGTTACGCGTCCTAGGGGCTAGCTCGGATTGAGTATGAACGTTACGGTTTGGAGGAGTAATTAGAGCATTGATTCATTGTTGGACGTTACGAAGGAGGTTATCTTTTCCTGAAATGGATGATGCCTTCATCTCCAAGCTACAGTTAATGTGCTAAAGCCGTTACTGGAAAGGAGAGGGAGACTCACAGAGTCATTCATATAAATAAGGCTCCCGCCAGCGGGATAAGCAAGACAATCATAGTTTGGAACTCTAGTTAATACACTTGAGCTTCCAAATCCCTAAACATAATCAAAGAGGTTTTTCCTGCAAGAACAGTATATAATGATATATGGATTTCATGATGATGTTGTTTATACCTACTATATCTTTTATGTATATCTTTTGTAATAAATTGTGATTACTCACCCTTTTTGTTTGAATGTTGCCTTCACGTGGGTAACGCGTAAATTATCAATATTAGCTCATAGAAGCATTGTAGATAGCTTTGGAGTTATGTATTTAGTTTTCTGTTAAGTAGAAGGTATCTTGCTCTAATATGTTACATCGGGTTTGGAATGCTTGAGTTAATGTTATGTTCCTTTTTATAGACATAATTTATGAGTTATTTTGATTGTCTACGTGTTTTAAATTACAACTTGTGAAAGGTTATGATGATGATATTTTGAAGAATACAATGAAGTTACTTTACGACTAAGATCCTGCTGTGAAGTTTTGAGTTATGTGTTGATATTCTGAAAAGGGAATGATTATGATTGTTGAAAACTCGTGTTACGGATCATGATAATTTATTAAGATGTTTCTTTGAAGCGTGACACCCTTGAGTGGTGATTTATCTTGATTTATTTCATAAATTATTCTAATATTACGTGTGGGGTTAGAATGGTGTTACATTAGTGGTATTTGTTCGCGTTAAAAGGTGACGCGCTAGAGGATGCGAACGTGAGTTCGGATTCTCTGGCACGCAATGATTTAAATCTTTTGATTTGTTTATAAAGATGCCGCGAGCATCAAGCTTTATTATTTTCAACACAAGAAAGATGATTTAATGATTATGAAAAAGGGGAAAGCTGAAATACCCTCAATTGATATTGGTATGCGTAACGACTAGCGCAAACTAGACGTACGCATCGGGGAGGAGTAAGGGGATCGTTATATAAAGGGAATAGATGGAGCACCCTAAATATATGTAGTTATCTACAGCTTTTATATATGAATATATTTGATATGTTTGTGTGTTTTAATTGCTATTTCTATGATTGGGAAAGTTTCTCCTTTGGGATTTTTAAGAAACAGATTATGTGGGATCCTAATGTTTGTTATTATTGTGCTCGCAAAGATCTGTGGATCTTCTGCATACATATCCCCTAGTGGGAATCAGAGCATTTGTAGCTCGGATCTACAGGGTTCTATGGTTTGTTTGGTCTGAGAGAAAAAAATTTGCTCGGCAAGGATGAGACCTTGTGCCTACGTATTCTCAAAAGGATGTTGAGAAAGTCGAGCAATCGTAGTTCCCACTTATGCTAGTGGAAAGCAACGGGATGTTAGTAAGAGACAGAAAAATGTCATCTTAATGAAAAATGTATCTAATCTATTTCATCACATACATTTTGAAAAGTTTGACTGATTAAAATCTTTCGTCGTAAGTTATAGGTGTTTTGCTTGAGTATACAAGAGTTACCACTTACATGTTTAAGAAAGATGTTTGAAAAAGATGATTGAATCTTTTAACTGTAAGTATTGGGTGTTTTGCTTGAGTGTACAAGCGTTACCACTTACTGTTAAGAGATGTTTTTGTTTGAAAACAGTTTATGAAAAAGTTTGAAAAAAAGTTTGAAAAGTTTTTGACTGTATGTGATGTGATAGATGAGATACTTCTTCCATAGAGATGATAGATGTCTAAATCTCGAGGAGAAATTGATTGGATTAAAGGGATGCTTTTAAGAAGCCCGTGGGTCCTTGTATTGTTAGCCCAAGAGGAGGCATTCCGAGGGTCATCGAGGGTCATCGAGTGTCCTTGTATGAAGCTCAAGAGGAAGCTATAGGGTATGGCTGGCTTTGGCTTGAAAGGGATTTCACCGAGAAACCATCCTTTTCGAATAAGAGCAATTTCACCGGAAATTTTACTGGGAATTTGAAAGTGATTTCACGGAAACCATCCTTTCGTGGTTCTATCTTAGCGTGGTGATTCTTTGTATTGGAAGCCCAATAGGAGGTGTTAAGAGATTTCCTATCTCTTTCATTGTATGATGCCCAAGAGAAGGCTAAACTCAATGAGGAGTTCTTTGAACGAAGCCCAAGAGGAGGCCTCAACAGGAGTGTTGTCTTTACGAAGCCTAAAGGCTAAACTCTGGGGAGAGTTTTCTTTGTGAAAGAAAGGCTAAACTCTATTGGAGATAAAATATCTTGTATGAAGCCCAAGCGGAGGCTGACCCATGCTGGGGATGGATTGCCTTGTATAAAGCCCAAGCGGAGGCTAACCCATGCTGGGGATGGATTGTCTTGTATAAAGCCCAAGCGGAGGCTAAACTCAACTGGGGATGAGTTATCTTGTATGAAGCCCAAGCGGAGGCTATTACTCTGGGAACCTATTGATTAGTCTAATTGTTATGTTATTATTAGACGTTTTGTATAAACAGGTGTGTGTGTGTGATATGTATTCACAGGAGTTTATGAAGGAAATATAAACAATGCATGATGTTTATTTACGCATTTATGAAATATAAACAAGTGTCGTGAAACGAACGCTTAAAAACGACAACTTGACTTGATATTTACAAGTTTGAATGTGTACAAGGAAGTAAATATGCACGAACGAGTTTTATGTACGATAAAGATGGATGTACATAGGAGGGATGAGACTTACACCATAAGGGTGGCCCATTGATTTGAAAGCGCTTTACTCAGAGAAAGCTCCTTTCAATACCAATGGTATTCAGTTAGTACAGATGAAACGAAAACGAATGATCAAGTTTATCCGTGTTGGAATATTTGAAAAAGGTATCCGTGTTATGTATGATGAAAATTTTGTATGAAAAGTATTTGGTATGTACAAAGAAAATACACAAAAGACTATTTTGTTTGAGTATACACAAGTGATGTGAAACAAACGATCAAGTTTGTCGTATTGAGTATAAAAGGAGTATCTCAGATATGTAAATGAAACTTTGTAAAAAGTGTTTGACAAAAGTTTGATATGTACAAAGAAATATTATGTACATAAAAGAATGTTATGGGACTTACACTATGATGGAGGCCCATTGGTCAAAAAGAAATTTTACTCAAGAATTCTTCCTTTAGAACCAATGGATTCAACAATAGACAAACGAATGAAAACAAACGAAAGAAATTTGTTTACGTTTGAATATTAACAATGATAATTTGAGTATGTACAAGTAAAACTAAATATGTACATAAAGGGTTAGGACTTACACCATAAGGAGGCCCATGATCGATCGAGAAAAAGAAACGAAAAATTTATCGCTTTAAATCGGATCGATCATGGTAAAAAAAGTTTTGATGAAATGTTTTGAAAATGATTTTGAAATGTTTTGAAATGTGAGGTTCATTCATGAAAAGTTTTGAAAAATCGAAGTCTTTGAAAAATTCACCAAAATTTTAAAAATTTGCATCATTTTTTTAAAATTTTGCACTATCAAAAATAGATGTATTTGTTGACAAGTGTCCAAAATCACCTTAAAATAAGGAGTTTTGATTGGTCAAAAATTGTGAAAGTTTGATAAAAACATGAAAAATTTGAAAGTTTGAAAAAATGGAATTTGAAAAACCCATGACACCGGGACCGTCAAAGTGACTTAAAGGCAAGCAGACAACCACTAGACCAAACGCTGTTAGTGGGTTATCACACGCTGATATAAGATTGGATTATTTGAAAAAAATGAATGAAAGAACACGCGTAATGTTCTTCTGTTTTTTTGATCCAAAATCCAAATCCCAAATCTTTGTTTCTCAACCAAATTGAGTGAAATAAAATCAAACTTGATCGGTTTTTCATCACGAACATGAATATGCTTGTTAATTTCATTTATTTTAAGCCCATAATGATTTAGGTTTCAAGAACACCAAGAACCCTAATCAAAAACAAATTAAATGATGAAGGTTTGATGATTCTTGGATTTTTGAGGGTTTATGATCGTTAGAGGTGAAAAAATATCCCAAGAGTTTTTTCAATTGGCAAGGAATTATGATATCACAGTTCATATGCTAACCGAAAAGTGAGAATTGAATTCTAACGCTTTCCAACGGATTTTGTGATTGCTACAACGGCCTAAAAGCTATGCTATGCTTGCTTTGAACTTGCCTCAATCCTTCCAACCAAGTCAACCGCAGTCAGCTCAAAAGGAAACTCGAAATCGAGGTTAATGGATTTACAGTTGTTGTTCTTGTTTTGGATCACACAGGATGTATAGTGATGATGTTTGAGTCATTAGAACACAGCTTGATCAAGCTAAACCAACAATTCGATTCATAAGGCGCTTTGGAAAAGTTTGAAAATGAAAATGAAAACTGATTTTAACTTGATTTCAGTTTGATTTTAAGCTTGTAACAAGTTTGATAGTGATTATGAAACATGTTGACACCAAAGATCATCATGGTTTTAGCTCAATTTCAAAATGCTATGTTTCTCAATTTGCACTATATTGCTTGATTTTCAAGAAAGTAAAGAAAAGCATCATTTTGCATTGTTTTGGTGTCCATTGAGCTTGAATTGGTACCTCTATTTATAGGCCATTGTATCTGAAATGTTAGGCAAGCAATTGGACATTGGTAATTCAAACTTGCCTTAGAGGGCAAGGAAGTCTTTTGCATTAAATGCAAAGGAAGCTTCCTTCTTTAACCATGGTTAATTTCAACTTTGATCCAATCCTATCATAATTATCCCATCTGATTTTTATCAGTTCTTATCTCATTGTGGCAAGGTGGCAAGGTTCTAGAAGAGGAAAATGCAAAATGACCTATAATCTTGATGTTTTGACTTGGAAAATCAAGTGTCATGGAGCCTTATATTTCAATTTCAAAAGTGTATCTAGACTCCATGGATTTGAGAGTTCCTTGACATTTTGGAAAGATTTTTCCACAAGATACAACTTTCATGTTTTGAGTTTTTTCAAATTCAAATTGGAACTAGGTGAAAAAATGGCTTGAAGTTTGAAAAAAATAAGAAATTTCAACACTTAGAAAAATTTCTAAGTATGAAAACTTTTGACTTTTTGTTGACTTTTCCAAATTCTTTGATTTTTTATGATCATGATGGATCATGTGAAGTATTTTGAGGATGGAAAAGTTTTGTTTTGAAAATTTGACCAAAAGTCAAAGTTTGACTTTTCTATGCGATGAATTTTAATCGACGTTTCAAATCGACCGATGAAGTCTGAACCTCGTGATGTTTTGAATCCGTAAATTAGGTCAAGATGTTGTATCTAAGATATAATGACCAATCTCTATCCAAAAAGTCATTTCTTGCTCAAAAATCGAGAATGCCTATGCTCGACCAAAACCCTAATTGGTCGATCCTTGATCGATCGCTGAGGAAAATGGATATCCGAGGATCGTGATGATTTGATCAAGATAGATCAAATGGAGTGAGAAAATCTCAAACCCTAATTGGTTAGCTCTTGAATCGATGAAAATCGATGAAACCCTAATTTTGACCCGTGAATGCTACACCGATTAATGTTGTTTGAATTGTTGTGCAATGATGCAAATGTAAGGTGGTATATTAGGTCAAAATTTGGGGTATGACAGATGCCCCTATTTAAGTTTCTTTAACCTGAGATATGAAGATGAATATCTTCGTTTTGATAGGTGTAAAGAGACTTAAATATCAAAATACGCAAAATTTGGACCTAAGATACCAAAAATGCGATGATGCAAAATGATCGCAAAAGTTTTACCCTAAAGGATATCAAAGAAATGACACAGTGAAGGGAAATTTGTGAATACGTCCTCTGCTGGGGAAAGAATGATTCACAGAATATGTGAACATTTGTTTCGTTTTGGGAAACAAAGAGATTACCTTCGTAAGTGGAAATGATATTACCAATTATCAGCTTTGTGATAGTTTATGGTAATGAGTTCTGAAGATGTTACCAATTATCAGCGAAGTGATAACTATAACAAGGTAAATCTTTGAAGGAATGAGGTTGCTGTGTACTCAGATTTGTGAATACCAGACAGTGCTCTATCCAGGAATGAACTGGAAAGAAAGAAGTTAATCAAGACATTGTTCCCAATGAGGGATAATCTCAGCTGGGGAATGTGATAGCAAGAAGAAAATGTATTTCTCTACTTGGGGACTCCGCCGGGGAAAAAGGAAGACGTATCCTTTCTGTTTGGGAATACTCCGTTGGGGAAAAAAATGTATCTTTTCTGTTTGGAGATATTCTACTGGGGACAGACTTGTACTCGTATGAGTAAGTATGATTTATACCAGTGATTTGGAAGCAAATATTTTGAGAGATGCAAAAAAATGCAATGAATGATGCTATTATGTATGAATGTCATGAATGTTATATGCATGCTAACAATACTTTGACAAAGACACTAAAGAGATATTTGGGAAAAGGACCGCGTCACAGTTCGAACAAATACTTGGTGAAAATTGCAACAAATGGTGCAGATGTTCACTAATGAAGAATTAGAGTTGCATGTTTTAAACTTTCCGAGAAAGGCATTTCATTGGCAACTTGGTTGGGGATTCTTTTTGGATAAGAATACCGTCCTTTGATGATTTCAGCTGAGGAGAAGATCAGTGCTTGTTTTATCCTTTGGAGATCGAAACACTCGTGGAGAAACTGTTGAAGTTCTTTCCGTGTTCATAGTTCAAAGGAAAATTTTTGCTTTTGTTTCAAAATTTTGAAGTAAAAATTCATTTAAAACATTTTAGTTTCAAAAAGTGATTTTCACAATAAAAAGCGTTATTTTGCAAAACAGAATAAAGTAGGAATTGCAAACAAAAGCACAAGGCTCAAATTTATTGATGGAATGGTAATCAGCCAAATGCGTGATTCCATGAGCTATTTACAAAAGTTGGAAATGATAATTTATTGGGAAAAGGCTACATTGAAAGCATATAACCATTACTATCCCTAACAACTTTGAATTCCAACTGTGCTTATTGCTTCAGAAGAGTTGATTGAAGATCCGTTGATGGAAGATTCTTCAGATTTGACGAAGTACCGGCTGATTGCAGTTACTTTGTCATTTTGTATCCTTGTTTTTGCCTAGATCGCCTTTTCGTGTTTTCGATCTATCGTGATAATTTCGCTTATTGTCTCTAATTTTTCCTCGGATCGCCTTTTCGTGTTTTCAATCCACCGAGACGCTATTTTTGCCTAAGCCGCCTTTTCGGTTTTCACTTACCGAAATGTTCTTTTGTTTTTAGACAAAGTATTTTTTTGATCACATTCACGTGATATGGGAGTTCATCGCCCATGGTTGTGAGAGTCATAGCACCGCCAGAGAAGCTTCTTTGACGATATATGGGCCTTCGTAGTTAGGAGTCCACTTTAGAATCTTTTGAAAAGAGAATCTTTTTAAGCACGAGGTCGCCTTCTCGGAATTCACGAGGTCGGACCTTTTGTCGAAAGCTTTCTTCATTCTTCTTTGATAGAGTTGTCCGTGACATAGAGCGGTCAGCGCTTTTCTTCAATTAAGTTCACTGGTCGATCCGCTTTGACACCATTCGCCTCGATAACTTAGTTTCCATGAGAACTCTCATTGACGGATCTCAACTTCTACGGGAGCACCGCCCATGCCGTATACTAGAGAAAAGGAGTTGCCCTGTTGAAGTGCGTTAAGGTACGATACCCATGCGAGCAAATGGCGACATTCGCGCCGCCTTTGTAAGTGATGACCATTTTCCGGACGATCTTTTGACGTTCTTGTTGGCGCTAACGGCGCCGCTCATCTTTGGTCGGTAAGGAGACGAGTTATGATGCTTGATCTTGAATTCCTCACAGCTTCTTTCATCATTTTGTTGTTCAAGTTAGACCCATTGTCTCGAATGATCTTGCTCGAACTCCATATCGGCAAATGAGGTTGTTCTTGATGAACCTCACAACCACTTGTCCGTAACGCTGGCGTAGGATCCGCTCACCCATTTGGTGAAGTAATCAATAGCCACTAGAATGAAGCGATGTCCGTTGGACGCTTTGGTTCAATCATTCCAATCATGTCAATGCCCCACATGGAGAAAGGCCACGGAGAGGAGAGAACGTTGAGTAGAGTCGAGGCACATGGATCTTATCTGCGTAGATCCGCACTTGTGACATCTTTTGACGTGTTTGCGAATCGATTCCATCGTTATCCAATAGTAACCTGCTCTCAAGATTTTTCTAGACATTGCATGCCCATTTGAGTGGGTTCCAAAGGACCCTTCATGCACTTCATGGATGATCGTGTCTGCTTCTTGTCTGTCGACGCATCTGAGCAGAACCATGTCGAAGTTCCTTTTGTATAACACATCTCCGTTCAAGAAGAAATTCCTAGAAAGCCTCCTCAAAGTTTTCTTATCTTTGTACGAGGCACCAAGTGGGTACTCTCGCGTTTGAAGGAAACGTTTGATGTCGTGAAACCACGGTTTATCGTTGAAGACTACTTCTGTTGCAAACACATATGCAGGTCTTTCAAGGCGTCTGATGCGAATTCTAGGCATATCATTCCAATCATTGACTTTGAACATGGAAGATAGAGTAGCCAAGGCGTCTGCCATTCAATTTTGATCTCGAGGGATATGATGCAGTTCAACTTTGTTGAAGAAAGTCAACAATCGCCTCGCATAATCCCTGTATGGAATCAAACCAAGATGATGAGTTTCATACTTGTCTTTGATTTGGTTGATCACAAGGGCTGAATCTCCATATATATCAAGGATCTTGATCCTCAAGTCGATGGCTTCTTCGATACCCATGATGCATGCTTCATTGCTTCATATTCTGCTATGTTGTTGGTGCAATCAAATAGCAATCTGGCGGAAAACGGGATATGAGAACCCTCGGGAGTGATGATGACTGCCCCAATTCCATTGCCAAAAACATTTACGGCTCCATCGAAGACTAGGCCCCATCCGGATTCTGGATCTGGTCCTTCTTCGTGTAGTGGTTCGTCACAATCTTTCATCTTTAAGTACATAACATCCTCATCTGGGAAGTCGAACTTGAGAGATTGGTATTCGTTGAGCGGCTGATAAGCCAAGTGATCTGCGAGAATGCTTCCTTTAACCGCTTTCTGGGCGCGGTATTGGATGTCATATTCAGATAGTAGCATTTGCCATCGAGCGATTCTCCCGGTTAAGGCAGGCTTCTCAAATACGTACTTGATCGGATCCATTTTGGAGATTAACCAAGTCGTGTGATTGATCATGTACTGGCGAAGACGTTTTGAAGTCCATACCAAAGCGCAACATGTTTTCTCAAGCATGGAGTAACGAGTTTCACAGTCTGTGAATTTCTTACTTAGGTAGTAGATGGCATGCTCTTTCTTACCCGTATCATCCTGTTGTCCAAGTACGCAGCCCATGGACTCTTCTAGTACGGTAAGGTATAAGATTAATGGTCTTCCTTCGACTGGAGGGATCAATATTGGTGGTTCTGACAGGTATTCTTTGATACTGTCGAATGCTCTTTGGCAATATTCTGTCCACACAACCTTCTGATCTTTGCGAAGAAGCTTGAATATCGGCCCACTGGTAGCAGTCATCTGAGAGATAAATCTGGAGATGTAATTCAACCGTCCGAGAAATCCTCTTACTTGCTTTTCCATATGTGGTGTAGGCATTTCCTGAATAGCCTTGACTTTGTCAGGGTCAACCTCAATTCCTCTTTGACTGACGATGAAACCTAGGAGTTTTCCTGATCTTACCCCAAAGGTGCATTTGTTAGGATTCAGGCGGAGCTGAAACTTCCTTAGTCGTTGAAACAACTTTAAGAGATAGTCTATATGTTCCTCTTCAGTGTCAGACTTTGCTATCATGTCGTCCACGTAGACTTCGATCTCTTTGTGCATCATATCATGAAAGAGAGTAGTCATTGCCCTCTGGTAAGTTGCGCCTGCATTCTTTAATCCAAATGGCATTACCTTGTAGCAAAAGTGCCCGTGGCGTGATGAAAGATGTCTTCCATGTCTTCGAGCCATTCGATCCGATTGTAACCAGAGAAACCATCCATGAAAGAAAAGACATTGAATTTGATGTGTTATCCACTAGCATGTCGATATGCGGAAGTGGAAATCGTCTTTTGACTAGCTTTATTTAAGTCCCTAGTCAACACACATTCGACCTTTCCATCTTTCGAGACAGTACTATGTTGGCTAGCCATTGAGGATACTCGAGTGACAAGGAAACCAAATCGAGTGCTTTTGAACTTCCTTTTGATTTTCTCACCATTTCGTGATGAACTCTTCTCGATTTCTCGCTGGCGGACATTCCGGTCTTAACGGCAAATGATGCTCCACGATGCGGTATCCAAACCCGCATGTCTGGTAGGACCAAGCAAACACATCAACGTATTCTTTGAGAAGATTTATCGCTTGCTTTTGACATCTGCTGAGTGAAGCTTCAATATTGACTTCTTTTGTATCTTCCTCAGAACCCAAGTTAATTGCTTCTAGAGGTTCTTTGTGAGGCTGAATGATCCTTTCCTCGTGCTTAAGTAGTCGAGAAATTTCATCTGGGATCTCTTCTTCAACTTCTTCTTCGGCGAATTCACAGGGGATTTCAGAGTTGAGAAAGAGCGTAGAGTTATTGCTTTCAATGGATTTGTCCATCTGTTTAATCTGCATTTTTGATTTATGTTTGATTAAAAAAAGTTTTTTTTTTTTTGAAAGTGTATGCAGATTAAAAAAATTTATTATGATTTTTTTTTTGATTGATTTTTTTTTATTGTGTTTTTTAGGATTATCATTTCCAGAAAAGGGTAAAAATGAAAATAAACACAGAGTGTGGAAACAAAACAACGCGTTTTATTTATGATTCACAATATGAACAAGGCCCTGAAATACAAACTCATTTGTCTTGGGCAAGACAAAGAGAAATTATTTAAAAGCTAAAGCCCTATAAAACATCTCTTCGCTTTGGGCGAAGCGAGAGTTCAAAACAAAAAGCAAAAATAAACTACTTAGAGCTATGAACATTAGTCCTAACTTCAACAGGTTTCCAGTAATGACGAACTCCTTGGAAGTCGAGGTACTCGGGTAATTTTCCGCTTGGTTTAAACCTTGAGTAGACTTTGGTCACTGGCTGAGCAGGCTTTGAAGACTCTGAACGATGGTCTTTGCCCTTTGTGCTGCTAAAGCGATCTTCTTGATTAACTGATCGGGAAGTATGAGATATAGCATTTGTACTTCTGTTGATCTTTGTGTTGAATATCGGGATGTTTCTTCCATCTTCTGAGTGAAGAGACTCGTTGTCGGCGACACTTTCCGCATCGTATCCTGAGTCATACTCTTGATCTTCAGTGATCATGTTGATGTAGTGATAACCATGATCTCGCTTGGTGAATTCCACAGAAGTGTTGAAGCAGAGATCTTCGCTTGGGATCTCGATTTGCTGATTAGGTTGAGAATACGAGTATTCCTCCTCTGGTTGACTAGGGTATTCAAAGTCATCACCCCATCCCGTAGGCTGGATATCTTCGATCCGGATTTTCGAGCTTTCTGGCGCAGTGTATTTCACCATGTAGTTGTATTTGCCACTTGGTTCTCCCAAGGTATCCCAAATTTCATAGGACGGTGGATTTTCATGTTGCTGCAAGGACATGTCTTTGAATTGATCAGTCGGTGCATATGATTCCTCCTGAGACACATATTCAGGGCTATTCAAGTAAGTGCTCCACTCTTCAGATTCGGATAGATTGTCTTCCTCCTCTTCTATGGTTACAACATTGACTTCTTGTGGAACAGGGTTTAAGAAACCTCCACTGTGAAATACTTCCTTGATTGGGGGAAGTGCTTCCTCTTTTGGTTCGTTCTGAGAGAATACAGGTGTAAACCCGAGTCCGGCTTTTGTTCCGTTGTTGACAGGTTTAATTACTTGTCCCCATCCTTGGGCATTGCCGTCTTTCACCATTTGTGCCGCTTCTTTATATGAAGAGATAGATGATCTGCTTTTGTTGGTAGATTCATCTTCTAACGGATGTTCTGGGAGATGCGGTGCTTCAATGTCATTGGCAGTGATGAAGGAGAAACTGGATAGATGACTTACAAGTAAAGCTTCACCGCTGATAGTCACCAACTTTCCGTTGACTGTGAATTTTAATTTTTGATGGAGAGTAGAAGTTACTGCTCCTGCATCGTGGATCCAAGGTCTTCCTAGTAAGCAACTGTATGCAGCTGGTACGTCCATGACTTGGAAAGTAATTTTGAAAGTGTGAGGGCCAATCGTCATCGGGAGATCTACTTCCCCAATAACTGACTTTCTCGATCCGTCGAAGGCTCTTACTACTATATCGTTGAACTTCATTGGCGTTCCTTTGAAGCTAAACGAGCGAGCGTCGTTTTTGGCATTACATTTAAAGACGAGCCCGTATCCACCAATACATTGGATGTGAATCGACCGCAAATCATTGAGATGTGCAAGGCCAGTTGTGATCTTTCCTTCTTCCTAAGTTCTTCGTCACTAAACTCGATTGTTGCAGTGTTATGTTGGAAATAATCCTCCAAATTGGTCTCGTAGTCACATCGTGATCCACATAAGCTCGGTCTAATACTCTCATCAAAGCTTCTCGTGAGCTTCGAGTTAAGGAGTAAAGACAATATTGAAATCTTTGAAGGAGTCTCATCGGTGATCTACGACTCGATACTCGCTTTTCTTGATTAGTTTTAGTATTTCTTCAAAGTCGAGTTAATGTTGGTTCCATCGAGAACCAATATTTGTGCTTGGTTAGCAATGGGAATCGTGGGGATTCTCGCAGATATGTTAACGGTTCGTTTAACAACAGAATTGTAGGCGGTTTTGGTGGTATCGAGTATGAACTCGCCCACTTCTCGTTACTCGTCCGATTGCTACATTGATATTAGCCGGAGTGTAGGGGGTTTCTCCTTCCCATCTTCTATCGTGGTTGCATTGTATTGGTAAGGAATTGCTTTGGTAGAACTGTATGGAACAGACCAGTGGGCAAATTACCAAAGGAGATGTTGGAATGTGGAACCATTGTATGCGATCTCCACATGCTCGGTATGTTGAAACAAGGGATCACAACGCTTACTTCGATTTTCCGAGTTGATATCTCGAGACTAAAAGCTCATGCGGAAAATGCCCTACGGTATTTACGCCATGGTCATCTCGGTTTCGAGATTTGTAAATCACCAAGGTCAACAAATGCTCGGATATCCGCCTATGGTGGAACATCCTTGAATATTCTGGAGTGAACGGCAAGTCACAGAATCATGCTTAGTGAAGGTGCTCATGGTATGTATGCTTCATGAAGATGCACCAAGTTTCCTTTGATCGTTTACGTCGTGACGAGATACCGTCGTATTTCTCAATATCAAACTTAGGAGTGCCCACCGTGATCGGAAGTGGATTGGCTTGCACATTTGGGCTCAGTATTCTTGAAGGAAAGAAGATTAGACCTTACTAACTTCCGTATCGCCTTTAATGCTATGCAATGTTCGAGGTCATGGCCGGGTGCCCTTGGTGAAAAGGGCAAGATACGCTGGTTTTGTACCACCACGGCAACTTCTCGAGAACCGGAGGTGGTGACCTTGTCTCGAGTTTCTTTCTATTAGCGCGGTAAAGTTCTGCGACGCATGGGAATTGGGTCGAACCGAGTGACCCGAGGCGCACGGTTTTGGTTGTTAAACCGCTGAGCCTCGCTGACGAGGCCGCTGAGTTTGTTGATTTTGTTGAAATTGCGGAGCAATTCGTGTTTGGAGTTATGTTGACAGAGGGTGCTATGGCACACCGTCGTTGTTGGATGACATTCTTACGTGGTTTCTCGATACCATTCCTACGCCATGCTCTTTTTCCTTGGAAAACTGGTTCCAATTTTCTTGGTATTACTAGAAGATCCCGCTTTGGTTAGACGTCCGGTCGAACACCTCTTCTAATCGCATTCCCATGCTTACCATTTCGTTGAAATCTCCGGGAGCACTAGCGATCATTCGCTCATAGTAGAATGAGTTTAGAGTATTCAAGAACACCTTAGTCATCTCCTTTTCTTCCAATGGTGGGTTAATTTGGGCAGCAATTTCTCCATCGTCAAGATATTCCTTAAATGTCTCTCTTTCCTTTTGAGACATGGAGCGAAGTTGATCCCTATCAGGAGCCATATCCAAGTTGAACTTATATTGTTGTACGAAGGCTTTACCTAAGTCGTTGAATGTTTGGATATTCGTGCTGTCTAAACCCATGTACCACTTCAAGCGGCACCGTGAGACTGCCCCGAAGTAATGAATTAGCAATGATGATCCTCATTGTACGTAGACATTTTCCTAGCATACATTGTGAGATGACTCGAGGACAAGAGTTCCTTTGTACTTTTCAAAGTCGGGACTTTGAATTTCGCAGTATTTTACACGAGGAACTAAGCAAAGATCCCGGCGCTTTTCCAAACAATTCTTTCCTTGAATCGCTTTTTATCTCAAGTCGCATTTTGAGGAGTTGTTCTTGGAGATTCTCCATTGAACCACGAGTTCGTGTTATTTCCGGAGTGTGATGAACTTCTTCGTCGTGGTAGTGTGCACTACGGAAGCCGAGTTCAACATGATCGGTTGAGAAACCGACATTGTTACTTGTGGAAAAGTTATTCCACGCCAGGAAGCGTAGTTTTGCCGCAAAGTAGGTATGTCAAGCGAGATTGTTTGAGAAGTCGGTTGGCGAACTCCGATGTGAAGTTGAAAGGCATTCCCATGGATAGCCTTCGGCATGCCGAAAGGTGAACTCGGCGATGAAACCGGAGTAGTAGTATCCTCCAAGTTGCTGTTTGGTTTTGACCGCCGATGTCGCTTGTTGACTTTCGTTGTGGCAAGTGAATTGACCAAAGATGTGAGTCTCCACTTCTTCTTGTAGCGTAGTTACCGTATACGGAGTTCAACGTTTTCTTGCTCAAAATTCTCCATTATTTTTCTTCTTTGATCTAGTATCGTGCGCTCGAGTTGGTCGGACGCAATGAGAAACTCTAAGACGCGACAACTTGACAATCTGTTCCTATCTGTTCGAACTGTTCAAGCTGGAAAAGTTGGAAAATATCAGACCCTAAACAATAGACTTAAATGCAAAGTATGATGCATGAATATGATTGTAAAGAAAAGAAATTTCCAAAGAATTTATGCTAAAAGAGATATTTCTGGCAAATATTTGGATGGAAAACACGAATTTTATTGATTAATGAAGGAAGATTACAACAATTGTTTTTTTTTGGAGCATTGCTCACACAAATGATAAAACAAATGATAAAATTACAAACTAAATTAAACTAATTAAACGTCTTCGTCGGATGACGATCCAAAGGCTTGATGCAGCTTCCTCTTCAGGATTTCTTTTCCATAGCGAGCTTTTAGTTCTGCTTTCTCGGCTTTTAGCTTGCTGACGACTTTTTTCCATTCGTTGGGAGTAAGATTGTTATTCATCAAATCTTCAGCCTTTTCTTTCTTTGATGAATTTCTTGATTGCGCCATGCTTCGCGAATCTCCTCATCTTTCCATGAGCCATTCATCCTGGAAATAAAGCGTCTTTTCATGATCTTTGACTTGCTTCTTGAGCTTCTCATTCTCAAGGTTAGCCTTAAGGAATTTGTTTTCCAAAGCTTCCTTCTCAAACCTTATCTTGGTCAAGGCTTCTTGGTATTCTCCCACAGTTTCGACGGGAAAATTTGTTGATTTGGAGGCGATTGAGAACATGGGATCTTCATAAGCGTAAGGCATTCGGAATTCCTTTGCTCTTTTCTTTACCCAAGAAGTGTAGGTTTCCATGGCTACACAATTCTTTGCCTTACCTTTTCCTTTCTTTCGGATGTGATGCCAAGCTTTAATCATCCTAGCCTTCAATCCTTGGGAATCCTCCCCTTCATGGTAGAAGTAGCTTTCTACTGTAAATCCAAGAGGTTTACCAGAGTTTGCGGATCCGAGTTGACGTCTCGCTAGGAATGGGTTATAGTTGATTCCTCCTTTCGTACTAATGAGAGGTACGTTGGAAAATTCTCCACAGCTCTCAATGATTTCCATCTCATTGTTTGCCAAAGTATACCAATGGATATCGTCGTTTGTAAGAGACATGAGTCTTCTGGACCAATGCCACTCGTCTTTGTTTTCGCGGAAGATAGGAGATTTAGGCAAGTGTGAGGTAATCCATTTGAAAAACAGAGGTACACAACACACGATAGTTCCGCCTCCTTGACGATTCCTATGATGAATAGAGACGTACGTATCACCAAGCAGGGTGGGAACGGGATTTCCAATCGAAGATCCTTATGGCGTTGATATCAACGAAATTTGGGACGTTGGGAAACAACACCAATCCATAGAGGAGTAAAGCTAAAATAGCTTCAAAGGCTACCATACTACCAGCTTCCGAGAATTTGAGAGCCTTCTCCATTAGGAGTTTTGAGGTTAATCCTAAGAGTTTTCCTCCGTAGTTAGGTTTTGTCTATCTCGATTTCTTTAAATGAGTCATTGTTGCAATGACTTGTGACTTGGGAATGGCTTCCAAACCATTGAAAGGCACTTTGTTCGACATCGAGATTCCTAGGATATGCGCATTCTTCCAAAGTAGGCATCAACCGATAATCGTGGAAAGTGAAACAATGATAGATCGGATCGTAGAACCGAACGAAAGTTTTGAGAAGTCCTTCATCAACGTTAGCGTTCAGAAGAGTTAAAAGAGTTCCATAGCGTATTCTGAAATCCGAGGGATCTTCTACCAAGGATGCTAACTCTTTTAACTTTCCTACATCAGGAATTCTAAAACTGTATCTTTTGGTGAATCTTCCTCTGACGTCCATCACTCTAACCTAAAATATTTTACAAAGAAAAAATCTCTAAATTCTTTGGAAATGGGAAGAGAAATGTAGTTTTTTTTTGTTTTTGAATGAATGAATGCATGAATGCGGCAAACATGGTTAGTAGTTATACACATGGTCAAGCGTTCGAAGTCACGAGCATGAAGCCAACGATAAGAATCAACGTGGTTAAGTTCTATGGGCTTATTCATCTGTGAATCGGGTTCTACTGATAATATAGGCTCAACACTCCCCTTCAAAACATTATTGGATTTGTTGAATACTCGATGGTCCAATAATATTTTCAAGAGAAACTCGCCTGATCGTAGTATCGCATGACAATTACTCTAGGCTTACACCGAATAATCTCTCACTACATCCTAATGGCCGTGATGGTTTATGTGTTCTACATCCACTCACTTCTTAAGTTCCCGAAAATACAAGTTTCGCAATTACTTGCTAAACACAATACCCTCAAGACAACCTCCATCGCTGGAAATATTAACTTCAAAGCATTGAATCGCTCACGATTAATATCTCCACCTAGATCTTAAAATGTTTCTAAACCGGTTAGATTTCTTTCCATCAAGTGAAATCGCTAAACACACAATAAAGAAAAGATATATGCAAAATATGAAAAGCTTATCCCTTTTCTTTTCTTTTGAAAACAAAAAGCTTGGTGCTCTCGGGCGAGTAACGCTTTTTTTTTGAAAATCAAAGTTTCATTATCCCCAACAGAGTATCCATTTTTCCTGTTCATTAAAAGGTGGCGCTAGAGGGATGCGAACGTGAGTTCGATTCTCCGCACTCAACGATTTAAATCTTTTGATTTGTTTATAAAGATGCATGAGCATCAAGCTTTATTATTTTCAACACAAGAAAGATGATTTAATGATTATGAAAAGGGAAAGTCAAATACCCTCAATTGATATTGGTATGCATAACGACTAGCGCAAACTAGACGAACGCATTGGGGAGATTCGAGTAAGGGGATTGTTATATAAAGGAATAGATGGAGCACCCTAAATATATGTAGTTATCTACCTTTTATATATGAATATATTTGATATGTTTGTGTGTTTTAATTGCTATTTCTATGATTGGGAAAGTTTCTCCTTTGGGATTTTAAGAAACAGATTATGTGGGATCTAATGTTTGTTATTATTGTGCTCGCAAAGATCCGTGGATCTTCTATCCCCCAGTGGGAATCGAGCATTTGTAGCTCGGATCTACGTGGTTCTATGGTTTGTTTGGTCCGAGAGAGAAAGAAATTTGCTCGGCAAGGATGAGACCTTGTGCCTACGTATTCTCAAAAGGATGTTGAGAAAGTCGAGCAATCGTAGTTCCCACTTATGCTAGTGGAAAGCAACGGATGTTAGTAAGAGATGATAAATGTCATCTTAATGAAAAATGTATCTAATCTATTTCATCACATACATTTTGAAAAGTTTGACTGATTAAAATCTTTCGTCGTAAGTTATAGGTGTTTTGCTTGAGTATACAAGCGTTACCACTTACATGTTTAAGAAAGATGTTTGAAAAAGATGATTGAATCTTTTAACTGTAAGTATTGGGTGTTTTGCTTAAGTGTACAAGCCTTACCACTTACTGTTAAGAGATGTTTTTGTTTGAAAACAGTTTATGAAAAAGTTTGAAAAGTTTTTGACTGTATGTGATGTGATAGATGAGATACTTCTTCCATAGAGATGATAGATGTCTAAATCTCGAGGAGAAATTGATTGGATTAAAGGGATGCTTTTAAGAAGCCCGTGGGTCCTTGTATTGCTAGCCTAAGAGGAGGCATTCCGAGGGTCATCGAGGGTCATCGAGGGTCCATGTATGAAGCTCAAGAGGAAGCTATAGAGTATGGCTGGCTTTGGCTTGAAAGGGATTTCACCGAGAAACCATCCTTTTCTGAATAAGAGCAATTTCACCGGGAAATTTTACTCTCTGGGGAATTTGAAAGTGATTTCACCAGGAAACCATCCTTTCAGGGTTCTATCTTAGCGTGGGTGATTCTTTGTATTGGAAGCCCAATAAGAGGCTGTTAAGAGGTTTCCGTCTTTCATTGTATGATGCCCAAGAGAAGGCTAAACTCAATGAGGAGTTCTTTGAACGAAGCCCAAGAGGAGGTCACTCAACAGGGAGTGTTGTCTTTATATGGCCTAAGCGGAGGCTAAACTCGGGAGAGTTTTCTTTGTGGAGCCCAAGAGAAGGCTAAACTCGTTGGAGATAAAATATCTTGTATGAAGCCCAAGCGAGGTCACCGCCGGGATGGATTGTCTTGTATAAAGCCCAAGCGAGGCTAACCCATGCCGATGGATTGTCTTGTATAAAGCCCAAGCAGAGGCTAAACTCAACTGGGATGAGTTATCTTGTATGAAGCCCAAGCGAGGCTATTACTGGGAACCTATTGATTAGTCTAATTGTTATGTTATTATTAGACGCTTTGTATAAACAAAGTGTGTGTGTGATATGTATTCACAGGAGTTTATGAAGGAAATATAAACAATGCATGATGTTTATTTACAGCAGTTTATGAAATATAAACAAGTGTCTGTGAAACGAACGTTTAAAAAACGAGCGCAACTTGATTATTTACAAGTTTGAATGTGTACAAGGAAGTAAATATGCACACGAACGAGTTTTTATGTACAGATAAAGATGGATGTACATAGGAGGGATGAGACTTACACCATAAGGGTGGCCCATTGATTTGAAAGCAGTTTTACTCAGGAGAAAGCTCCTTTCAATACCAATGGTCTATACAGATGAAACAGAAACGAATGATCGAAGTTTATCTGTGTTGGAATATTTGAAAAAAGGTATCTGTGTTATGTATAGATGAAAATTTTGTATGAAAAGTATTTGGTATGTGCAAAGAAAATACGTACACAAAAGACTATTTTGTTTGAGTATACACAAGTGATGTGAAAACAAACGATCGAAGTTTGTCTGCATTGAGTATAAAAGGAGTATCTCAGATGTATGATGAAACTTTGTAAAAAGTGTTTGACAAAGTTTGATATGTACAAAGAAATATTATGTACATAAAAGAATGTTATGGGACTTACACCATGATGGAGGCCCATTGGTCAAAAAGAAATTTTACTTAAGAATTCTTCCTTTAGAACCAATGGATTCAACAGATAGACAACGAATGAAAACAAACGAAAGAAATTTGTTTACGTTTGAATATTAACAATGATAATTTGAGTATGTACAAGTAAAACTAAATATGTACATAAAGGGTTGGGACTTACACCATAAGGGAGGCCCATGATCGATCGAGAATTTCGAGAAGAAACAAAACTGCTTTATCGCTTTAAATCGGATCGATCATGGTAAAAGATGTAAGTTTTGATGAAATGTTTTGAAAATGATTTTGAAATGTTTTGAAATGTGAGGTTCATTCATGAAAAGTTTTGAAAAAATCGAAGTCGAAAACTTGAAAAATTCACCTTAAAAGGAGGTTTGAAAAGTGTTCGTAACGTCGCTGCTCGATTAAAATTTAATCAGATGAAAGTTTTTTTCTGAAAATTTTTGCACTATCATAAAATAGATGTATTTGTTGACAAGTGTCCAAAAAATCACCTTAAAATAAGGAGTTTTGATTGGTCAAAAAAATTGTGAAAGTTTGATAAAAAACATGAAAAAATTTGGAAAGTTTGAAAAAAAAATGGTCCTGATGGGTGTTGAACCCATGACCATGAGGTGGGACGCGTGTCAAAGTGACTTAAAGGCAAGCAGACAACCACTAGACCAAACGCGCTGGAGTGTTAGTGGGTTATCACACGCGTTGATATAAGATTGGATTATTTGAAAATTTGAAATGAAGAACAGATGAAGAACACGCGCGTAATGTTCTTCATGTTTTTGATTTTCAGAAATCCAAATCCCAGCTCAAATCTTTGTTTCTCAACCAAATTGAGTGAAATAAAAATCAAACTTGATCGGTTTTTCATCACGAACATGAATATGCTTGTTAATTTCATTTATTTTAAGCCCAGAATGATTTAGGTTTCGAAGAACACCAAGAACCCTAATCTGAAAAACTCAAATTAAATGATGAAGGTTTGATGATTCTTGGATTTTTTTGAGGGTTTATGATCGTTAGAGGTGCAGAAAAAGATAGGCCAAGAGTTTTTTTCAATTGGTGCAAGGAATTATGATATCACAGTTCATATGCTAACCTGGAAAAGTGAGAATTGAATTCGATGCTAACGCGTTTCCAGAACGGATTTTGTGATTGCTACACTTCAACGCCTATGGAAGCTATGAGAAGGGTATGCTTGCTTTGAACTTGCCTCAATCCTTCCAACCAAGTCAACCTGCAGCTTCAAAAGGAAACTCGAAATCGAGGTTAATGGATTTACAGTTGTTGTTCTTGTTTTGGATCACATACAGATGTATAGTGATGCCGTTTGAGTCATTAGAACACGCTTGATCAAGCTAAACCAACAATTCGATTCATAAGGCAGTTTGGAAAAGTTTGAAAAATGAAAAATGAAAACTGATTTTAACTTGATTTCAGTTTGATTTTAAGCTTGTAACAAGTTTGATAGTGATTATGAAACATGTTGGACACCAAAGATCATCATGGTTTTAGCTCAATTTCAAAAATGCTATGTTTCTCAATTTGCACTATATTGCTTGATTTTCAAGAAAGTAAAGAGAAAACATCATTTTGCATTGTTTTTGGTGTCCATTGAGCTTGAATTGGTACCTCTATTTATAGGCCATTGTATCTGAAATGTTAGGCAAGCAATTGGACATTGGTAATTCAAACTTGCCTTAGAGGGCAAGGAAGTCTTTTTTGCATTAAATGCAAAAGGAAGCTTCCTTCTTTTAACCATGGTTAATTTCCAACTTTGATCCAATCCTATCATAATTATCCCATCTGATTTTTATCAGTTCTTATCTCATTGTGGCAAGGTTCTAGAAGAGGAAAATGCAAAATGACCTATAATCTTGATGTTTTGACTTGGAAAATCAAGTGTCATGGAGCCTTATATTTCAATTTCAAAAGTGTATCTAGACTCCATGGATTTGAGAGTTCTTGGACATTTTGGAAAGATTTTTCCACAAGCTACAACTTTCATGTTTTGAGTTTTTTCAAATTCAAATTGGAACTAGGTGAAAAAATGGCTTGAAGTTTGAAAAAATAAGAAATTTCAACACTTAGAAAAATTTCTAAGTATGAAAACTTTGACTTTTGTTGACTTTTCCAAATTCTTTGATTTTTATGATCATGATGGATCATGTGAAGTATTTTGATGATGGAAAAGTTTTGTTTTGAAAATTTGACCAAAAGTCAAAGTTTGACTTTTCGCAGATGAATTTTCATCGACGCTTCAAATTGATCGATGAAGTCTGAACCTCTGTGATGTTTTGAATCCATAAATTAGGTCAAGATGTTGTATCTAAGATATAATGACCAATCTCTATCCAAAAAGTCATTTCTTGCTCAAAAATCGAGAATGCCTATGCTCGACCAAACCCTAATTGGTCGATCCTTGATCGATCGTGAGGAAAATGGATATCCGAGGATTGAAGGTCGATGATTTGATCAAGATAGATCAAATGGAGTGAGAAAATCTCAAACCCTAATTGGTTAGCTCTTGAATCAGATGAAAATCTGATGAAACCCTAATTTTGACCTGTGAATGCTACACCCGATTAATGTTGTTTGAACTGTTAGTTGTGCAATGATGCAAATGTAAGGTGGTATATTAGGTCAAAATTTGGGGTATGACAGTATTAGAGCAGGTCGGTCCGTCGGGTCAATTTATCTAATGATGTTTATTCCTTAGCACGTGACATGAGTGTGAAATACTGTCAGTACTTGCTTGTTGTTATAACTGCTTGTTTGTAGGAGTGAAATTGAAATAAGTGGGAAGAAGGTTTCTCTTCTCTTAGATGTTTCAGGTGGGAAGAATTAGTGCATCATACCGATGATTGCAAGAGTCCAGGTGTTGTAGAGGTGATGTTGTTTCCCGATTTCGAAGGAAGTACATATTCAAAATTTATCTCTAGCGGTCACGTTAAAGTGTCCTTGAGAGGGAATGATCACGTACTTATGTTATTCGCATCTTTAGGACTCCAGGGTGATATTTTTGCTAATGATGCGTCAGTTGTGTGTGAGTCCTGATGTTTTCTCGAGGATAATTGCAACTTGTCGTTAGATCGAGATGTAGTATTAACTTGATGTTATCCTTGGGGTGAAATTTTTGAAGTTAAACCAAGTACTTACGAATTATTTTGATGAGTCGATGTAGATTCTTATGCCTCAAAATAATACAGATTCAAGGTTCATGTTTTTTGGCAAGTGGGGACGTCTCTTAGTGATAATGATCAAGTATTGTTAAAGGTTTCTTCTCAGGGGATAGAGAGCAATGCGATGGCTAGTGATATGCCAATAGTGTGTAATTTTCTAATGTTTTCATGAAGATATATGCTAAGCAAGTATGATAACTCTTAGGAGAGAGGGCTCAAATGTTTGCATGTCTGTGATAATGGTGGTATGAGGTTGTGTATGGATTATGGACAATTGATCAAGGTAATGATTAAGATTAAATATCCTCTTCAACGGATTGACAATTTGATAGACCAACTGGTAGGCGAGTATGTCTTCAGTATGATCAAATTGCGGTTGGGTTACCTGTAGATTCGGGTGAAGGGTGAGGGTAGTTGGAGGACAACTTTTAGATCTCGATGTAGGCATTACGAATATTTTGACCAGTTTGTTTTGGTGTTTATTGAGTACATTTTGATTTAATATAAGTCAGTATATAGGCATGTTGAACTTTATGATTTAATTTACCATGTCGAAAGGGAGGAAAGTTTATGCTAAGCTATCAAGGTGTAGATTATTGTTTGAGGAGGTAAGTTTTCTTGAGCATGCTATTTTGGGTGATGGTATCTATGGATCCATCCAAAGTAGATGCAATTCTATATTGGGAGACTCTAAAGTTGGTTACGGAGCCTAGAAGCTTCTTGGGTTTAACTGGTTATTATCGTGGTTTGTTTGAGACTAGGTCAAGTATGATGTGTTATTAATGAATGAATTAAGGGAATTTGATGTTTGTATTAGAAAGGATGTGGAGGTATTGGAGAAGCGCCTGGAGATGCAACTTATTCTGATTAAGAATGATAAGAATGGCGATAACTTTTGAGGAAAAGAGAGGTAATGGTATAGGAAAAATAAATTCGAGATAGATTGGAATCATGTTTGTGATGGGAATGTATCGATATATGTCAGTGAGAATTTGGGTAGTTTCTATCACCAACCGGGTGTGGGGATGGTATTAATGAGATTGTGATTGGAATGAGATCCAACTATGAAAATATATGGATCCTCGATGTTGTGAGGTTTAAGGGAAAACTAAGGATTTATGGATGTTGTTAAAGTCCTCTATATGGATAAAGACTTCGATTGGAACAAAATGATTTGTAATGTATTTCGTATATTACCATTTCTATAGTTGGAGGATACATAGCATTAGTGTGATAATAAGTGAGTGTGAAGTAGACTATGTAATGTGTTTGGGCGATGGTCTCTCATTGACGAGATTGAGTGAGAAGGAAATTGTGGAAGCATTTTTAAACCTCAAAGGAAATTATTAGACCATTGTACTTTAGGTGACTTTGAGCACAAGTTCTAAAGAAACGCTTGAAACAACCGACTGAACATCATCAGATAGAATATATCAATGAAGTTGCCATCGAACGTTTTTTATCTCGAAAAAGGAGAAAGGTAAACATATCGAGAAAACATGAAAGGGATAAGACACGGTCTTGCGACTGAGAGATAGGGTAAGGGAGTCTATTACGCGAAGGGAAGGTATTAGCACCCCACACGCCCGTAGTACTCTACGGTATCAACTTCTATTTTCTATCTAATGGGTGTGTTATATCTATCTATCGCTTAATCGCTATATTTATGCTATAATGCTAGGAGGAAATGCATGTGAAAGAAAGAAAATAAAGAAAACACGGGGAAAAGAAGGAAGTATTTACAAAGTTTGCTCGATCGAGCCCCGTGAAAAGATGCCTACGTATTCCCTCTTGCAATGGGAAAGTCATAGCGTCATAGTTCGGCTCACATGTTTTGGTGGGTTTTGTGTTTTTTATGAACAATGCGTGAAAGCACGTTCTTTCTGAAAAGGTTTTAAACACAAAAAGAAAGCCCGTAGGCAAAAAAGGTTTTGCGTTGGTTGGTTGTTTTTACCTTTGAAAAGGATTCAGAACCATTAATAAGTATTTTAGTTTTCAAAAGAAAAAGAAAGCAAGTTTTAGTTTTATTACATGCAAGGATGCAAAAGAAACTAGCAAAACAAAAGGGAAACTAACTAGTTCTACCCCTAATGTTGTCATGTAAATAGTGGACCTAAGGTTAAGGATAAAAGTCTAAGCTCGAAGACTATCCTAACTGAGCAAACTTAGGGAAACTATCCTAACATCCACCTCGATTGAACGACCAAGGGATGAAGAGGGATTAAGAAAACAAGTGCTTTGGAAGAAGCACACACACAATGCAATGCACAAACAAATGATCACATATGCGCAGGAGAAGAAGGAAGTCCCATAGCCTATAACAACACCGATGTACCAGAAGCAACCAGGAGCCGACACATTTGATTCACGTGAAAGGTATCACAGCATGACATGAATTGTCAAGTGTGAAGAGCAATGAGTACGAGTATCAACAATAAATGTGAACCCCAAGGAAAGTGTGGAGAGTCAAAATAGGGAACTGTTTCCACTTTTATTATTAACTCGATAAAGAAAGAAACACGATTCGTGTGTGCTGAGCTGACACAGACTAGAATTGTGCGGGGGTCGATTACGAACCCTTTCCCCGTGACCATCTTATCATCATCACATACAACACCTGTAGATATCATCAAAAGTGAGTATTTGCTTGGTGGTTCCACTAAGTAGTTTGCCTAACCACTCTTAACATATGCAAGCCCAAATGTAAACACTTACTGAGAATTACCTCCCTATGCACGGAATAGGATTTTAAACCAACCACACAGAATCTCCCTAAACGGGTCTTTAAATAAACTAGAGGGGTTCCTTAACATGCTCCAACTACGGAAGCCCCATCATGCATCTCTATTCCTACTTCTCATGTCAAAAGAAAGCGCTAAAACCCTACTTCTCCTGCTCTCTAGAAAAGAGGTAAGAGAATGTGATAAAAAGGTGTAGAAAATACCAAACGGATAACAATCCGTTAAAGCAAACGCAAGCTGAAATACTCCAGAAAACTTCGAGTATTGCTGACACGCAATAAAAGGAAACTGGTGAGCAATGCGCGGAGGCATCAATAAGCATAATCGGAATGCGTGTCATAACATGCGAAGAAAATAAACCTGCAAGAGAACGTAACCTAAACAATACAGACAAAGGATATGCATCGATATGCACTGTCAAGAACGTGTGTCGATACACATTCAACATGGATCCAATGAACCTGGAAAAGATTACAATCCAGACAAAGCAGACAAAGAGTGCACACACATGTGTGTAAGAATGAGATATGGATACTACACATCTGAATCTCAAGTATAACCTGCAAGAAATGGTGAAAACCAAGCAAGCAGACAAAGAGTGCACACACATGTGTGCAAGATTGAGATATAGATACTACACATCCAAATCGATCCGATAATCTGCAAGAAAGGTGAAACCCAAACAAGCAGACAATAGAATGCACACACATGTGCAAGATCGAGATATGGATACTACACATCCAAATTTATCGGATAACCTATAAGAAAGGTGAAAACCAAACAAGCAGACAAAGAGTGCACATACATGTATGCAAGATCAAGATATGGATACTACACATCCAAATCGATCTGATAACCTGCAAGAAAGGTGAAAACCAAACAAGCAGACAATAGAATGCACACACATGTGTGCAAGATCGAGATATATATACTACACATCTAAATCTCCGATAACCTGCAAGAAAGGTGAAAACCAAACAAGCAGACAAAAGATGCACACACAGGTGTGCAAGATCGAGGTATGGATACTACACATCCAAACCGACCCGATAACCTTCAAGAAATGTGAAAACAAACAAGCAAACAATAAAATCCACACACACGTGTGCAAGCACGAGATAAAGATACTACACATTCAAATCTCAAGAATAATTCTCAATGTACCTCGCACATGAAATAAAGTATTAGAAATAACAAGGTGGAGTGCTCGTCGAAAGCACGAAGCTCAAATGCGATTATTCACAAAGAAATCGATGCATGGAGTGTAACTTCCTAATGAGGGCATCAATTACACATGCTAGAGCTTACCTAAACATCCCTATAGGTAGAAGAAAATATTGCACACTAATCATGCAAGAGGAACCTAGAAGAACTATACAAGTATCAAACTAGTTCCTAAGAATCATACCACTAAAGGTCAGATTTAAAACTATACTTAAAACACTAAGGTAGGTTTTACATTTATCTACAGTTAAATTGAGAGAAATTTCCTAAAGTCTCTAAGAAACACATGGTATTGCACTCTTACAATTAGTCAATTCAAACGACAAAGGAGAAACATGCTTTCGTACATCGCTACATGATCGAAACTTGAGAATTAATTGAGTATTGAATTAAACTAGGTATGGAACTTTACAAGTCAATAGCTAAATCATATTAAATTATCTTAAACAAAATGTACAAGAAAGATCATGATTGAAACAAAATTATGCGCAAAACTAAGTCAAAACGATCAATCGTCACTCTAAGGATCAACTATCATGATACATTAATCATATGACTCGATTATGGGTTATAAATTAAGGTTAGAACTACCTAAAAATGTCAACATGTTATTCAAGAAGTTAATTGAGGATTATAATAATCATTGGGCATCATATGCGAAAAATTGACTCCTAACTAGATGAAATAGCAAACAATTATACATCCTTGTGTCACACAAAGGAAAAAAATTGGATAAGGACCTAAAGAGATCTAAAAAATTGTAATAAAAATATCTAAAGGCTCCTAACATCTAATAGAATCAACATCTTATTTTTAGGAATTTTTATTGTTAAGAAACGATCAAAAACCGCATCAAAATGCAAGGTGTTATGAGAAAAATCGTTTCTAAACATATTATCAAAAGTCAATTAAAAACTAATGGAAATTAATTATTAAAAATTCACAAAAAATCTCAAAAATATCCTAAGATGTTAAAAAGTTAGAAAATTATTTTTGCACATTTTTTACGAGTCGATAGAATTGAAATCGAAAGCGAAATTTGATATGTGTTGAAGTTTGTTTGCAAGGAAACATGAGGGTGTACTAACTGAATTTCCTAACTGAACTAAATTGTACTCACATGTAAAACTGAGCCAAACATGAGGGTGCGAACAGAATTTTGTTAAGCCCGTCCAATTATTGCCTAAGCTTGTTTCTCTCAAATAAATCAAATATTCAGAAGAAAAAAAACTTATGTCACGTTTTACAATTATGTGAATTATACTTTTATCAATAGGTCAAACTAATTTAAGTTATCCAGAAATTTTTATTTTCCTAAGGCTTGTCACGTTTCACCATTTATTATTACCATTTATCCATGAAATAAAAAAAATAAAACAAGATCTGATTCGTTACCTTGCAATTGCCATGAACCAATGCCTTACTACCACGTCTAGTGCTAACGAGAGAGGCTACCGTAACTAGATCTCTAATCATCCCTTTCAACGAGGACTCTGTCGGCGAAATCCAAACAGTGGCGAAAATTTATGTCAATGGTGCCTCTTGATTCGTCTTGCAACGTAGACTCTGAATCCAACCTCCAATCTTATTTATTTCTATTCTATCATCCAAAAATCACGACGGGAAAATGAGATCCATGGAAATATTTGACGAATTTCACTGTTTTCTTCAGAAAAACTCCGCAACATGCCTTCACGGTCTTGAAGATGGCAGTAGGAAACCAGAAATTCCTCTTATACAGAGAAATAAACTTAGTCTCCCTCTTGGACCCTTGAAGATGAAGGTGACAGCGAGTTCGACACGATGCTCATCCTGGCTGGACGATGGTGGTAATGATTTACTTAGTGAAAAAAATTGAATCACGCTTGAGGAAGAGGAGGAGCGAGCATGATTATTGTGACACCCCAAAAAAAATCGATAATTAAATAATTATGATTTTTAATTATTAATTTAATTGAGAATATAATTTATTAATATTTTGGATTTATTGGGTTTAATTATGGAATAAAGGAATGGAATTATTAGAGGTGTGTTGAGTAAAGTGAGGGTGTGAGGAGTAAAAGACTTTTACGTTAGAGGAATAAAAGGAATAAAAGAAGGAAAGAGGAAAAATGAGTTATTTTGGAGAAAACACACATACGTGAAGTTGAGAAGAGGAAAAAGAAGGAAGAAGACCTAAGGTGTCAGAATTCGAAGAACCCACAAGGTAAGGGGTGATTTTGATTAGTTAATTCATATTATCGGTTTAGATATTCAATGATATGGATCATAGTATGTTAGGGAATCCCGGTTTAGAATGTTAGGGTTCCGTAGAAATACCCCTATTGTGTCGGATTATAGATTGAAAATAATTAGAGTGCCAGACGATGAATAGGAATGATGAAATATTGTTGTTTGATGTAAAATGGTGTAAAACAGACGCATTTTGATGTTTCTCATGTTGCAATTCGTATGGGTATGTTTGGTTCTGGTTGAGAATGAATAAATGCTGTCAAAAATGCAGAATTTGACTTTTTAGGACGTAGGAACCGGTTTCCAGTGGGAAGGAACCGGGTTCTACAGTGAAAAATTATAAAAACTTGAAAAATTGCACTCAGGAACCGGTTCCTGTATGGGTAGGAACCGAGTTTCCATACATTTTTCCAGAAACGTGAAATTTGAACTACTCAGGAACCGGTTCCTATATATGTAGGAACCGGGTTCTGCTGTATATTTTTGAAAAATGTCAAACTTTGAAAATTTATAACTTTTAAACCGTAAGTCCGTTTTGAGTGCCGTTTTGGACGTTATTTCTTAAATTTAATGCTCTATTTTATAAAATGAAAAGATTTTCCAAAACTTGAAATTATTTTGAAAATGAGTCGAATTTCCGTAAGTGATTATTGGTCGACGCACATGGTATGTGACATGTGAAACCGTGATGAATGGAGGTATTCGATTGTGTGGATGAAAAGCATGGTTATGTTGTTAATGATGGTGTACATGATCGCTGAGATATCATGTTTTTTTTGGTTTTGATTCGATTTATGATAATTGGTGTATTCATGATTGTATTGATATCATGTGTTTTGGTTGGTGTCAGATATGCCTCGATAACCGTTGATCTTAGTTGTTGTTGTTGTGATATATACCGTGATAGTCTTACCAATTGAAGGGTAAGTGTTTGGCATATTTATGCTTTGCGATGAATTATTTCATGATAGGTGATTATATCATGTTGTGGTTGATGAGGGTTTATGATGTCCGATGTGGTCATAACTCGTGTTGAATGTTGCATGCTAGTGATGTGTGCATATGCATTGTTTTGGTGAAGTTAATTCCCATTTTGTGGAATTTGACTTGGATTGCCGCTAACCGATACCCGGTGAGGATGGGTGGTTAGCCGGATTCGTGTCCGTGTTTATGGACGAATCGATGGTTACCGTATCCGGTTGATGATGGATCGCTGTTGGGTGACTGTCACGTGTTGGTACCACATGCATTGTGTCTGCATTTGTGTTTGCATGGGATTGTAACATGTTAGGATGTCTTTCAGTGTTGCAATTCCTTTGTTGTCTATTGATTATGCATAATGACTTGTATGATTGTGATTGCGTGTTGAATCTGAATTTATGATAAATGGGTGAAATAATATGCTTGTGATATATTGTTGATTGAGAAGCTTATAATATGTTTTAATTATGAGAAGTCTCACCCTTACTTTAACAATTTCAGATTAAAGTTAGCAACTCAGGAGTTGGTGAGGATGGCTCTAGAGCTTGTTTTAAGTCCGCGTGTCGTTGTCATGCTCGATTAGGTTGTAACATCGGGAACGCTAGTTGAGAAATTAGTTATTATTATTCAATTGTTTCTTTGAATCTCGCTGAGAATAATTACGGTTTATTCATTTTGGTTTTGGTATTTTCCGTAAGACATGGTCTTAAATTGATTGAATTATTTGAATAATGATCCTCGATTAGCATGGCTACTGCTTATTTGGAGGTTTTATTTTATTTAATAATTGTGGCATCCCTTGTTCCGTGTTAACTATGATGATTTATGACTTTAATCATTGATATAATTAATATATTCGGGGTAATTTAGAAGGGGTGTTACAATAGTGGTATCAGAGCATAGTCGGTCGTTGTGACCAGTGTCTTAATGTCATTATCCCTTTGTACGCGACAAGTGTGTACAACACTGTCGGTACTTGTTACTTTTTGGATTGATGATTGCAGGAGTAGTGTGAACTAAGTGGGAGAGAAGAGATGCTTCCCGGGTATGTTCCGATTGTAAGTCATTGGTACGAGGTACTGCTTGAGGAGATAGTGCATGAGTGGTTAGGGTTGTTGGAATCATTTGGATCGTGAGTCATAGTTGGAAGTGGTGGTAATGATGGTTTATACTCCAATATGATTATCGGATGTCTATTGACAAATTGAGGACTTGATCACCCTTAATCTCTTGTTGATAGTAGACGAAATCGTATTGGATGGTATATAATTGTCTTGCTATCTAATTGGTACATAAGGTGATGAATATGAATGAAGTTTGGTAGAAGCTTGTGAACCCTATGAGTTGACGAAGGCTCTAATAAGGATAATGAATTGAGATGAATGGTTAGAGTTGCGTAGATATTATGATGGTGCTGTTGTGTTTATGTTGTATTCTTCGACGGAAGTGAAAGGAAAATCTAAGAGTGATGCATTACCGGTAGTGAAGAATTGTTTTGAGGTTATTCCGAGTAAGTTGGATTGCCAGTGGTGGATGGATTTCCAGAGGTGTTTCCGGAAGACGTCGGTGAATTTCCGCTTGAGAGAGGAGTGGAGTTTGCTATAGATTTGATTCTGGAACTAGTCCGATGTCGATGGCGCCTTACCGTATGTCGGCATCTGAATTAGCTGAACTGGAGAAGCAGTTAGAGGAGTTGATTGAGAAGAAGTTTATTTGTCCTAGTGTTTCGCCGTGGGGAGCTCCGGTGTTGTTGGTTAAGAAGAAGGAAGGTTCAATGAGATTAGGTGTTGATTACATACAGCTGAATAAAGTTACAATCAAGAATCGGAATCCTTTGCCGAGGATTGATGATTTGATGGATCAACTAGTTGGAGCTTGTGTATTTAGTAAGATTGATCTGAGATCTGGATATCATCAGATTCGTGTGAAGTCGGAGGATATTCAGAAAATTGCATTTAGAACGAGGTATGGACATTATGAATATTCTGTTATGCCGTTTGGAGTTACTAATGCACCTGGTGTTTTCATGGGGTATATGAACAAGATATTTCATCCGTATCTTGACAAGTTCGCAGTAGTGTTCATTGATGATATTTTAATCTATTCGAAAAGTGATGAGGAGCATGCAGAACATCTCAGAGTTGTATTGGAATTGTTGAAAGAGAAGAAGCTTTATATGCGAAGTTGTCCAAGTGTGAATTCTGGTTAGATGAAGTAAGTTTTCTTGGCCATGTAATTTCCAAGAATGGAATTGCTGTGGATCCTACGAAGGTAGAAGCAGTATCTCAGTGGGAAGCGCCGAAGAATGCTTCTGAGATCCATAGTTTCCTGGGTCTTGCAGGTTACTACCAGAAGTTTAGTGAAGGATTTTCCAAACTAGCGTTGTCGTTGACTAAGTTGACCAGGAAGGGTTAGGTGTTCGTTTGGGATGTTGAATGTGAGAAAGGATTTCAAGAGCTGAAGAGGAGGTTGACAAGTGCTCCGATCTTAATTTTGCCAAATCCGGCTAAGTCTTTTGTTGTGTATTGTGATGCATCATTGATGGGATTAGGTGGTGTGTTGATGCAAGATAAGCAGGTTGTGGCTTATGCTTCGAGACAACTGAAGGTGCATGAAAGGAATTATCCGACTCATGATTTGGAGTTGGCAGCTGTTGTGTTTGTTTTGAAGTTGTGGAGACATTATTTGTATGGTTCTCGGTTTGAAGTGTTCAGTGATCATAAGAGCCTGAAGTATCTCTTTGATCAGAAAGAGTTGAACATGAGGCAGAGAAGATGGTTAGAATTCCTAAAGGATTATGATTTCGGTTTGAATTACCATCCTAGTAAGGCAAACGTTGTTGCAGATGCTTTGAGTAGGAAGTCCTTGCATATGTCGATGTTAATGGTCCGTGAGTTAGATTTGGTTGAGCAGTTCAGAGATTTAAGTTTGGTATGTGAAACCACTCCGAATAGTGTGAAATTGAGTATGTTGAAGCTGACTAGTGGTATTCTGGAAGAGATTAGAAATGGACAGAAGTCCGATATTAGTGTAGTTGACAAGTTGACATTGATCAACCAAGGTCAAGGAGGTGAGTTCCGGATTGATGAGAATGGCGTTATGAGATTTGGTGATAGGGTGTGTGTTCCGGATGTTGCCGAGATTAGGAAGAGTATTTTAGAAGAAGGACATCGTAGCGGGTTGAGTATTCATCCCGGTGCTACTAAAATGTACCATGATTTGAAGAAGTTGTTTTGGTGGCCTGGAATGAAAAAGGGGATTGTTGAGTTTGTGTATGCTTGTTTGGTTTGTCAGAAGTCGAAAATCGAGCATCAGAAACCGTCAGGATTGATGGAACCGTTGTTTGTTCCAGAATGGAAGTGGGATGAAATCTCTATGGATTTCGTGTCTGGTTTGCCGAGGACAGCGAAGAATTGTGATTCTATCTGGGTTATTGTGGATAGGTTGACAAAATCTGCTCACTTCATTCCAATAGGAATGGATTATCCGATGGAGAGGTTGGCAGAATTGTATGTTGAGAAGATTGTAAGTTTGCATGGTATTCCGTCTAGCATTGTGTCGGATAGAGATCCGAGGTTTACTTCTAAGTTCGGACAGATTGCAGAAGCTCGGGCACTAAGTTACGATTGAGTTTAGATATCATCCGCATGATGGTCGACGGAGGGACGATTCAACCGTTAGAAGATTTGCCGAGCTCAGGTGTGTTAAAGAAGGGTGGAGCTTGGGATAGTTACCGCCATTGATTGAGTTTACCTACAACAATAGTTTTCATTCGAGCATTGGTATGGCCCCGCTTGAGGCATTGTATGGTAGAGGTCCTGACACCGCTGTGTTGGTATGAATCGAGAGAGTGTTGTGATTGGACCGGAAATTGTTCAACAAACTTCGGAAAAGATTAAGATGATTCAGGAGAAGATGAGGACTTCTCAGAGTCGTCAGAAAAGTTATCACGATAAGAGAAGGAAAGATCTTGGGTTTAGCGAAGGAGAACATGTTTTTATGCGAGTTACTCGATGATCGGTATTGTCGAGCTTTGAAGTCAAAGAAGTTGACTCCACGCTTTATTGGTCCGTTTCAGATTACCAAGAGAATTAGGAAGGTTGCATATCAGATTGCTTTGCCGCCGTCACTTGCAAATTTGCATGATGTTTTTCATGTGTCTCAGCTAAGGAAGTACATTGCGATCCGTCTCATGAGATTCGTAGATGATATATGTACGAGAGAATTTGACCGGGAAGGTACCTGAGAATTGAGGATCGAAGTTGAAACAGTTGCGGCAAAGAGATCGCATTGGTAAGAGTGGCTTGGGGAGGACCAGAGAAGGAATGTCACTTGGGAGCCGGAGAGTCGATGAAGGACTCGTATCCCGAATCGTTGTTTAAGGTATGTTTTCGAGGACGAAAACTCTTTTAGTTGGGGAGAGTTGTGACACCCCAAAATAATTCGATAATTAAATAATTATGATTTTTAATTATTAATTTAATTGAGAATATAATTTATTAATATTTTGGATTTATTGGGTTTAATTATGGAATAAAGGAATGGAATTATTAGAGGTGTGTTGAGTAAAGTGAGGGTGTGAGGAGTAAAAGACTCTACTCACATTAATTAATTCATTTTGTTTATGTTAGAGGAATAAAAGGAATAAAAGAAGGAAAGAGGAAAAATGAGTTATTTTGGAGAAAACACACATACGTGAAGTTGAGAAGAGGAAAAAGAAGGAAGAAGACCTAAGGTGTCAGAATTCGAAGAACCCACAAGGTAAGGGGTGATTTTGATTAGTTAATTCATATTATCGGTTTAGATATTCAATGATATGGATCATAGTATGTTAGGGAATCCCGGTTTAGAATGTTAGAGTTCCGTAGAAATACCCCTATTGTGTCAGATTATAGATTGAAAATAATTAGAGTGCCAGACGATGAATAAGAATGATGAAATATTGTTGTTTGATGTAAAATGGTGTAAAACAGACGCATTTTGATGTTTCTCATGTTGCAATTTGTAACACTCCGTTTTTAATTAAATGGTATTTAAATTATTATTTTCCAAAATCATCGATTAAATCTATTTTAAGAAATATAATTATTTGATCTCAATTAAAATGTTGATTTGGTCATTTGAAATAAAAATATTTATAATGATAAAATATTATTTTGAATAATATTATTTTGGTGTGAATAATAATATTTGGCTTGTTTGATTAATCGGTAAAATTAAATTATATGGAATAATATTAATTATATGTGTTATGTTTTTAATAGAGTTATTATGATATAATTGAATTAAATAGATTTGGGCCAAATTAATAATTTTAGAAAGATAGAGGGTGGAAACTTAGTAGTAGAAAACTTGGTTTTATAAAATAGATTTTTTGAGAGATAGTAAGATAGAAGAGAGAAAGAAGAGAATCAGAGAAGAGGAAGAGAAGAAGGAGAAGAGGAGCTAAGGTTCAACATCATCATCTTGATCAAGAAAAACCCACATCAAGGTAAGGGTTTGGATTGCTTTAATCATATGCTTGTAGTTTTGAATTTTTGATTTTGGGTAAATGAGAAAGTAGGTTTTTGGATAGTTGCATAGATGGGAAAAGAGATGATAAAATTTATGATTTTGTTGGGTTTGAAATGGTATAGAGTATGTTGAGTTTGGTTAAGAATGGGTTTAGTTATATTGTATTAGAAACAAAATGTCAGCTTGTTGTGTTAATGAGAAAACCAAAATTTGTCAAACATGAAACCCGGAATAAAATGAAAATTTCTTCCTCATGAACAAGGGGCCGGTCCCCCACCATACACTATACCGGACCGACCGGTCCCAAAATAAAAAAAAAAAAGAAAAATTAGTTTTTGCACAAACTAGTTCATGGATTTCACTGTTTTTTTCAATTGTTCTGTTTTCAGGATGTTAAGAAAAGCTACTGTCTTGATATTCAAAATTCAATTATATAATAACAAACATTAATATTAATAAATAATAATATTAGAATATTATAGCCGAGTTAATTTCGAATCCGTGCTACTGACACCCGATTTAATTTCGCGACGGAGCTTTCTCCGATTCGCACAAAAATTGACGTGCTAGCATAATTCGACGTGTAGATTAACATAGTGAAGTTTATTTTTCGAAATTCCGACTTTTTAGGAATCGACCCGATTTTAGTACAAAATGAAATAAATTGAATTAAATCCCGAATTTAACCGTTTGAGTTACATTCCGGTGACTCGATCGCGATGAGTAGCATTAGTAGTAATGCCGGTTAATTGTAGATGACTTTGATGTTGAAACTTACTTTCCGTTTTGGAATTGTTTGAATTGTGATAGTTTATGTTTTGATTGGAATGATGAGATGTTGAATAACTTGGCATGTTTGTAAATGCTGCTTGTTATGTGATGATGTGTGAATCGTGATATGTGATTCATGTGTGCAATAGTTGATGTTTTCGGTTGTTGGGCTGTTGATGATATACATATAAATTAGGCTCAAAAGTGGGGGTCTTAATTTAATGTATTGCTCTTGTTGTTGATGTTTGTTGAGTTGCACACCGCATCATTAGTCGTGTCAAGAGGCGATGTCTGTTAGTCTCGTGGAGGCTAGTGGCTCGTCCCGCACTCGTGGGGTCCGCTTAGAGAACGGGCTTTACTTTATCCATTATCGGCTGGACCGAGGATAAAAGATGATTGGTACCACATGCATTGTGTCGTGTCGTTGTGTCGGTCGTTGTGTCGTGTCACACTTACATGTGTTGTTGAGTTTATGTTTCGGTGCATACTATGCTATATATGCTAAGTGTTGATGGAATCGGTTATGTATCGATGTGTTGATGTAAATTAGACTTTGTGTGCTAATTGTTGATGAGATTTGTTATGTGTGATTCATAACATTGTTTTTGAGGAATGTTGGAATATTGAAGGTGATGATAATATGAAACGACTTAAACCTAAAGAGTAACGAATTCCTTATTTCTATTGCCATTTCATTTACTTAAAATTACATGTTATATGATTATTGGAATTCTTACCCTTCTGTTGGAAAATGCTTTCATGACATTGTTCAGGTACCGAGGACGGCAAGGCGAGGCCTTAGCTGAGCGGATGCAAGTAGATGTATTCCGTTTACGTTTTGTATAATTGAGTCGATGCACTGATAGTAACATCGGGGGGTCTTTCTTGTTTTGATGTATCGAACTCATTATTTTGTATATGACCCATTATCTTTTGATGTATATGATGTATGTATATGTGAGACTTGATAACCTATGCTATGTGAATTTATGATGGCTTGAAGCCTTGATTTATATTCTGATTCCTCCATAAATGGAGATGATGTGAATTTATGAGACTCCGTTGTGTTTGCACGAAAGAAAGAAGTAAATATAATGTATGTTTGATTTTTGTGTTGGAATGCTTCTATTTTCAAACGTACCCTGTCCGTTTTTCTGTAAACTGTTGGATCGTGATGTGTGTTGTGACATCCCTTCCGTGCAATTTATTTCTCTGATTTTTAATTAATGCCTTTTATTTGGGGTAATTAGAAGGGTGTTACAATAGTGGTATCGAGCATAGTCGTCCGTGTCTTATTTTGTTAATCCCTTGTATTTGATTGTGTGGCTAACGCGATCGATACTTTGTGTTGTTCAGAAGATGGCTGGTAGGAGAAATGACGACGCTTTAGCTGAGGCGCTGAGATTGCTTATGGGTCAATTAATCGATGTCAAAACGACTCAAGCACCACCGATGTCGATGATGCTTTCCGTGCTTTGGGAAGTTCCAAAAGAACAACCTCCTTCTTTCAAGGGAGAGCATGCTCTGGTTGAAGCTCAAGAGTGGTTGAAAGCTATTGAGAAAATCTTCCGTGTTATGAATTGCACCGATGCTCAAAAAGTGCAATTTGGAACACATATGCTGATTAAGGAGGCCGAGGACTGGTGGATCAATACTAGTCAAAGGTATGAGGAGGAGCAAACTGTTGTGACTTGGGAGATTTTCCGAGAGGCATTCTTGGAGAATTATTTTCCGGAGGATGTTCGGGGTAAGAAGGAAGTTGAATTTCTAGAATTGAAGCAAGGATCATTGGTCGATTATGCGGCTAAGTTTCAGGATTTGATTAAATACTGTCCTCATTATAACACCGCTAATGCTGAGAGGTCAAAGTGTCTTAAGTTTGTTAATGGCTTGAGACCGGACATTAAGAAGGCGATTGGGTATCAGCAGATTACAAGGTTCTCTGAGCTGGTGAATAAGAGTCGAATCTATGATGAAGACAGAGAGATAACGCATATTTCAAGAGCTTGAGTGAGAAGAGAGGTGATGATGCGCCCTAAACCTTATGATGGTAGAGGAAAGAGACCAATGAGTGGTGGGAAGAGTTCATGGGGAGTTACTACTCCCGTGAGATGCTTTAAGTGTGGGAAGGAAGGACACCGCTTTGGAGTGTCGTAACCGAGTCGACTTGCTTCAAATGTGGCAAGATGGGTCACAAATCTCATGAGTGTAGATTTGGTACTAATTTGACTTGTTATAACTGTGGTGAGAAGGGCCACATTAGTACGAGGTGCACGTCAAGAAGGAACATGGGAAAGTCTTTGCTTTATCCGCATCGAGTCTTCACAGAGGAGCGTTGATCGAGGTACTTGCTTTATTCATAATGTACCTTTAGTTGCTATTGTTGATACGGGTGCGACGCATTCGTTTGTTGCTTTGGATTGTGCCAAGAGATTGGGCCTTGTTTTGTCTACTTTGGATCGAAGTATGGAGGTAGATACACCTGCGATGGGTTATGTTTCTACTTCAGTTGTTTGTTTGAAATGTCCTTTACGCATGTGCGGAAGAGATTTCGAAGTCGATCTTGTGTGTCTTCCTTTACATCAGATTGATGTGATTCTGGGTATGGACTGGTTGAAAGCCAACCATGTCTATATCAACTGTTTTGCTAAGGCCGTTCTTTTTCTCGAGTCCGAGAAGGATGGTGTGGTTTTCTTGTCTACGCAGCAAGTTGAGCAGAATGTGAAGGATGGAGATGGTTTGTTTATGCTTATGGCGAGTATGGTTTTGGAAGATGGTGAAGTAAGAAAGGATTATCCTGTCGTATGCGATTTTCCTGAAGTGTTTCCTGAGGAGATTACGGATTTGCCTCCTGAGCGTGAGGTAGAGTTTTCCATTGACTTAATTCCTGGTACTAGCCCTGTTTCGATGGCTCCTTATAGGATGTCACCGCTTGAACTAGTGGAATCAAGAGTCACGGAGGAGTTACTTGATAAAAGATTTATTTGTCCAAGTGTGAGTCCGTGGGGTGCTCCAGTTTTACTTGTGAAGAAGAAAGAAGGTACGATGAGATTGTGCGTGGATTATAGGCAGCTTAACAAAGTGACCATTAAGAACAAATATCCTTTGCCAAGGATTGATGATTTAATGGATCACCGTGGGTGCACGTGTTTTCGAGAAATTGATTTGAGGTCTGGTTACCATCAGATTCGTGTAAAAGCTGGTGACATTCAGAAAACGGCATTCAGAACTCGTTATGGACACTATGAGTATTCGGTGATGCCTTTCGTGTCACGAATGCACCGGGTATTCATGGAGTATATGAATAGAATTTTCATGAGTTTCGGATAAGTTTGTGGTGGTCTTCATTGATGATATTTTGATCTATTCAAGAATGAAACCGAGCACGAGCATTTGAGTATTGTGTTGTCGATTCAAGGAGAATCATTTGTTTGCTAAACTTTCAAGTGTGAATTCGTTAGAACAAGTGAGTTTCCTTGGTCACGTGATATCTCGTGGAGGTATTGCGTGGATCCTTCAAGATTGAAGCGTGTCGAACGGGAATCCCCAAAGTCGCTTTTGAGATTCAAGCTTTCTTGGTTTAGCGGGTTATTATCGTAAGTTCATTGAAGGCTTTTCCAAGTTAGCTTTACCGTTAACACGCTTGACTAGGAAGAATCAAGCCGCTCTTGTGGACGACGCAGGTGAAGAGAGTTTCCAAGAGTTGAAGAGAAGGTTGACAACCGCGCTTTTGATTTTGCCTAAACCATCGGAACCGCTTACGGTTTATTGCGACGCTTCTTTGATGGGTTTAGGAGGTGTGTTAATGCAAAATGGGCAGGTTGTATGATGCTTGAGGCAACTCAAGGTGCATGAGAGGAATTATCCGACTCATGACTTAGAGTTACGGTGGTGTTTGTGCTAAAAATTTGGAGACATTATTTGTTTGGTGCGAGGTTCGACGCCTTTAGTGATCACAAGAGTTTGAAATATCTGCTTGATCAAAAGAGTTGAATATGAGACAAAGAAGGTGGCTAGAGTTTCTTAAAGATTATGACTTCATTTGAATTACCATCCCGGTAAGGCAAACGTGGTAGCAGATGCTTGAGCGTAAAGTCTTTACACATGTCTACTTGATGGTTCAAGAATGGAATTGTTGGAACAATTTCGAGATTTGAGTTTAGTGTGTGAAGAGACTTATTTTGGAGTAAAGCTTGGTATGATGAAGCTTACTAGTGGTGTCTTGGAAGAGATTAGAGATGGATGTAAGTCGATTTGGTTTTAGTTGACAAGTTTACTTTGGTGAATCAAGGTCAAGGTGGAGAGTTCGTAATTGATGAGAATGGTATTTTAAGATGTCACGATAGAGTTTGCTCCCGATGGGGGATGTGAAAAGAGAATTCTCGAGGAAGGTCATAGAAGTGGGTTGAGTATTCACCGGTGCTAAGAAGATGTATCAAGATTTGAAGAAACTGCTTTGGTGGCCTTGTATGAAGAAAGAGATTCACGAGTTTGTGTATGCTTGTTTGGTGTGCCAAAAGTCCAAGATCGAACATCGAAGCCTTCGGGTTTGTTACAACCGCTGACTATTCCCGAGTGGAAGTGGGATAGTATCTCGATGGACTTCGCTTCGGTTTGCCGAGGACTCCGAGTAACCATGAGGCTATTTGGGTTATAGTGGATAGATTGACTAAATCGCACACTTTATTCCGATTAGGATGGATTACACTATGGAGAGACTTGCTAAGTTATATGTGGAACGGATCGCTTGTTTACATGGTATTCCTACATGTATTGTTTCGGATAGAGATCCGCTTTCACTTCAAGGTTCCGGGAAGGTTTACAAAGAGCCTCGGGTACTAAGTCGAGATTGAGTTCCGCTTATCATCCTCGACGGATGGTCAAACGGAGAGAACAATTCAATCACTTGAGGATTTGTTGCGTGCTTGTGTTGGATCAAGGAGGTTCATGGGAGAGTCATCCGCCTTTGATTGAGTTTACCTATAATAATAGTTTTCATTCTAGCATTGGCATGGCTCCTTTGAGGCATTGTATGGAAGACGTGTGGACACCTTTATGTTGGTATGAGACGGTGAAAGTGCTATCGTTGGTCCTAAATGGTACAAGAGACTACGAGATAAGATTAAGTTGATAAGGGAGAAGATGAAAGTGTCTCGTAATCGCCAAAAGAGTTACTATGACAAGAGGAGGAAACCTCTTGAGTTCGAGAAGAACGAGCATGTGTTTTGAAGGTGAATCCAACTACGGTATTGAAGGGCACTTAAATCGCGAAGCTAACACCTCGATTTATTGGTCCTTATCGATTTCGGAGCGAGTAGGAAGTATGGCTTATCGAATTGCCTTGCCGCCATCACTTTCAAATTTACATGATGTGTTTCACGCTTCACAACCACGAAAGTATATCATGGATCCTTCTCATGTTATTCAAGTCGATGATTTGGAAGTTAGAGACAACTTGACGGTTGAAGTTTTACCGCTAGAATTGAAGATAGAAAGGTGAAACAACTAAGAGGAAGAGAGATTGCTTTGGTTAAAGTGGCGGGGAGGTTCGCGAATGGCAATGTGACGTGGAGCTCGAAGTGGATGCGGGATTCCTATCCCGAATTGTTCACTTGAGGTAATTTTCGAGGTCGAAAATCTTTTAAGTGGGGAGAGTTGTAACACTGCTTTTAATTAAATGGTATTTAAATTATTATTTTCCAAAATCATCGATTAAATCTATTTTAAGAAATATAATTATTTGATATCAATTAAAATGTTGATTTGGTCATTTGAAATAAAAATATTTATAATGATAAAATATTATTTTGAATAATATTATTTTGGTGTGAATAATAATATTTGGCTTGTTTGATTAATCGGTAAAATTAAATTATATGGAATAATATTAATTATATGTGTTATGTTTTTAATAGAGTTATTATGATATAATTGAATTAAATAGATTTGGGCCAAATTAATAATTTTAGAAAGATAGAGGGTGGAAACTTAGTAGTAGAAAACTTGGTTTTATAAAATAGATTTTTTGAGAGATAGTAAGATAGAAGAGAGAAAGAAGAGAATTAGAGAAGAGGAAGAGAAGAAGGAGAAGAGGAGCTAAGGTTCAACATCATCATCTTGATCAAGAAAAACCCACACCAAGGTAAGGGTTTGGATTGCTTTAATCATATGCTTGTAGTTTTGAATTTTTGATTTTGGGTAAATGAGAAAGTAGGTTTTTGGATAGTTGCATAGATGGGAAAAGAGATGATAAAATTTATGATTTTGTTGGGTTTGAAATGGTATAGAGTATGTTGAGTTTGGTTAAGAATGGGTTTAGTTATATTGTATTAGAAACAAAATGCTGCTGCTTGTTGTGGTTACTGAGAAAAACCAGAAAATTTGCTGAAACATGAAACCTGGGAATAAAAATGAAAATTTCTTCCTCATGAACAAGGGGGCCGGTCGGCCCCACCATACACTATACCCTGGACCGACCGGTCCCAGCCCTAAAATAAAAAAAAAAAGAAAAAATTCGTTTTACAGACAAACTAGTTCATGGATTTCACAGTTTTTTTCAATTGTTCTGTTTTCAGGATGTTAAGAAAAGCTACTGTCTTGATATTCAAAATTCAATTATATAATAACAAACATTAATATTAATAAATAATAATATTAGAATATTATAGCTGAGTTAATTTCGAATCCGTCGATGCGCCGATTACCCGATTTCGGTAATTTCGGCGACAGAGCTACTTTCTCCGATTCGCACAAAAATTGACGTGCTAGCATAATTCGACGTGTAGATTAACATAGTGAAGTTTATTTTTCGAAATTCCGACTTTTTAGGAATCGACTCGATTTTAGTACAAAATGAAATAAAGTGAATTAAATCCTGAATTTAACCGTTTGAGTTACATTCCGGTGACTCGATCGCGATGAGTAGCATTAGTAGTAATGCCGGTTAATTGTAGATGACTTTGATGTTGAAACTTACTTTCCGCTTTGGAATTGTTTGAATTGTGATAGTTTATGTTTTGATTGGAATGATGAGATGTTGAATAACTTGGCATGTTTGTAAATGCCGCTTGTTATGTGATGATGTGAATCGTGATATGTGATGCATGTGCAATAGTTGATGTTTTCGTTGTTGTTGTTGATGATATACATATAAATTAGGCTCAAAAGTGGGGGTCTTAATTTAATGTATTGCTCTTGTTGTTGATGTTTGTTGAGTTGCACACCGCATCATTAGTCGTGTCAAGAGGCGATGTCTGTTAGTCTCGTGGAGGCTAGTGGCTCGTCCCGCACTCGTGGGGTCCAAAGCTTAGAGAACGGGCTTTACGGTTATCCATTATCGGCTGGACCGAGGATAAAAGATGATTGGTACCACATGCATTGTGTCGTGTCGTTGTGTCGTGTCACACTTACACATGTGTTGTTGAGTTTATGTTTCGGTGCATACTATGCTATATATGCTAAGTGTTGATGGAATCGGTTATGTATCGATGTGTTGATGTAAATTAGACTTTGTGTGCTAATTGTTGATGAGATTTGTTATGTGTGATTCATAACATTGTTTTTGAGGAATGTTGGAATATTGAAGGTGATGATAATATGAAACGACTTAAACCTAAAGAGTAACGAATTCCTTATTTCTATTGCCATTTCATTTACTTAAAATTACATGTTATATGATTATTGGAATTCTTACCCTTCTGTTGGAAAATGCTTTCATGACATTGTTCAGTATCGAGGACAAAGGCGAGGCCTTAATGAAATGGATGCAAGTAGATGTATTCCGCTTACGCTTTGTATAATCGAGTCGATGCTCGATAGTAACATCGGGGTCTTTCTTGTTTTGATGTATCGAACTCATTATTTTGTATATGACCCATTATCTTTTGATGTATATGATGTATGTATATGTGAGACTTGATAACCTATGCTATGTGAATTTATGATGGCTCAAGCCTTGATTTATATTCGATTCCTCCATAAATGGAGATGATGTGAATTTATGAGACTCGTTGTGTTTGCACGAAAGAAAGAAGTAAATATAATGCATGTTTGATTTTGTGTTGAATGTTCTATTTTCAAACGCACTCATCCGCTTTTCTCAGAACCGTTGGATCGTGATGTGTGTTGGACATCCCTTCCGCAATTTATTTCTCCGATTTTTAATTAATGCCTTTTATTTGGGGTAATTAGAAGGGTGTTACACAATTGTATGGGTATGTTTGGTTCGTTGAGAATGAATAAATGTCAAAAATGCGAATTTGACTTTTTAGGACGAGGAACCGCTTCCAGTGGAAGGAACCGTTCCACATGGAAAATTATAAAACTTGAAAAATTGCACTCGAACCGGTTCTCGTATGGGTAGGAACCGGTTTCCATACATTTTCCAAACGTGAAATTTGAACTATTGTGAACCGTTCCATATATGTAGGAACCGGTTCTACTGATATTTTGAAAATGTCAAACTTTGAAAATTTATAACTTTTAAACCGTAAGTCCGCTTTGAGTGCCGCTTTGGACGTTATTTCTTAAATTTAATGCTCTATTTTATAAAATGAAAAGATTTTCCAAAACTTGAAATTATTTTGAAAATGAGTCGAATTTCCGTAAGTGATTATTGGTCGACGATACGGGTGTATGTGATGTTGAAACCGTGATGAATGGAGGTATTCGTATTGTGTGGATGAAAAGCATGGTTATGTTGTTAATGATGGTGTACATGATCGTTGAGATATCATGTTTTTTTTTGGGTTTTGATTCGATTTATGATAATTGGTGTATTCATGATTGTATTGATATCATGTGTTTTGGTTGGTGTTGTATATGCCTGATAACTGTTGATCTTAGTTGTTGTTGTTGTGATATATACTGGTGATAGTCTTACCAATTGAAGGGTAAGTGTTTGGCATATTTATGCTTTGCGATGAATTATTTCATGATAGGTGATTATATCATGTTGTGGTTGATGAGGGTTTATGATGTCTGATGTGGTCATAACCTGTGTTGAATGTTGCATGCTAGTGATGTGCGTGCATATGCATTGTTTTGGTGAAGTTAATTCCCATTTTGTGGAATTTGACTTGGATTGCCGTTAACCGATACCGGGTGAGGATGGGTGGTTAGCGGATTCGTGTCCCGTGTTTATGGACGAATCGATGGTTACTGTATCCGGTTGATGATGGATCAGTGTTGGGTGACTTGGTCACGTGTTGGTACCACATGCATTGTGTCTGCATTTGTGTTTGCATGGGATTGTAACATGTTAGGATGTCTTTCAGTTGCAATTTTGTTGTCTATTGATTATGCATAATGACTTGTATGATTGTGATTGCGTGTTGAATCTGAATTTATGATAAATGGGTGAAATAATATGCTTGTGATATATTGTTGATTGAGAAGCTTATAATATGTTTTAATTATGAGAAGTCTCACCCTTACTTTAACAATTTCAGATTAAAGTTAGCAGCTCAGGAGTTGGTGAGGATGGCTCTAGAGCTTGTCTTTTAAGTCCGCGTGTCAGTGTCATGCTCTGATTAGGTTGTAACACTGGGGAACGTTTAGTTGAGAAATTAGTTATTATTATTCAATTGTTTCTTTGAATCTCGTTGAGAATAATTACGGTTTATTCAGTTTTGGTTTTGGTATTTTCCGTTGTGTAAGACATGGTCTTAAATTGATTGAATTATTTGAATAATGATCCTCAGTGTAGCATGGCTACTGTTTATTTGGAGGTTTTATTTTATTTAATAATTGTGGCATCCCTTGTTCCGTGTTAACTATGATGATTTATGACTTTAATCATTGATATAATTAATATATTCGGGGTAATTTAGAAGGGGTGTTACAATAGTGGTATCAGAGCATAGTCGGTCGTTGTGACCAGTGTCTTAATGTCATTATCCCTTTGTACGCGACAAGTGTGTACAACACTGTCGGTACTTGTTACTTTTTGGATTGATGATTGCAGGAGTAGTGTGAACTAAGTGGGAGAGAAGAGATGCTTCCCGGGTATGTTCCGATTGTAAGTCATTGGTACGAGGTACTGCTTGAGGAGATAGTGCATGAGTGGTTAGGGTTGTTGGAATCATTTGGATCGTGAGTCATAGTTGGAAGTGGTGGTAATGATGGTTTATACTCCAATATGATTATCGGATGTCTATTGACAAATTGAGGACTTGATCACCCTTAATCTCTTGTTGATAGTAGACGAAATCGTATTGGATGGTATATAATTGTCTTGCTATCTAATTGGTACATAAGGTGATGAATATGAATGAAGTTTGGTAGAAGCTTGTGAACCCTATGAGTTGACGAAGGCTCTAATAAGGATAATGAATTAAGATGAATGGTTAGAGTTGCGTAGATATTATGATGGTACTGTTGTGTTTATGTTGTATTCTTCGACGGAAGTGAAAGGAAAATCTAAGAGTGATGCATTACCGGTAGTGAAGAATTGTTTTGAGGTTATTCCGAGTAAGTTGGATTGCCAGTGGTGGATGGATTTCCAGAGGTGTTTCCGGAAGACGTCGGTGAATTTCCGCTTGAGAGAGGAGTGGAGTTTGCTATAGATTTGATTCTGGAACTAGTCCGATGTCGATGGCGCCTTACCGTATGTCGGCATCTGAATTAGCTGAACTGGAGAAGCAGTTAGAGGAGTTGATTGAGAAGAAGTTTATTTGTCCTAGTGTTTCGCCGTGGGGAGCTCCGGTGTTGTTGGTTAAGAAGAAGGAAGGTTCAATGAGATTAGGTGTTGATTACATACAGCTGAATAAAGTTACAATCAAGAATCGGAATCCTTTGCCGAGGATTGATGATTTGATGGATCAACTAGTTGGAGCTTGTGTATTTAGTAAGATTGATCTGAGATCTGGATATCATCAGATTCGTGTGAAGTCGGAGGATATTCAGAAAATTGCATTTAGAACGAGGTATGGACATTATGAATATTCTGTTATGCCGTTTGGAGTTACTAATGCACCTGGTGTTTTCATGGGGTATATGAACAAGATATTTCATCCGTATCTTGACAAGTTCGCAGTAGTGTTCATTGATGATATTTTAATCTATTCGAAAAGTGATGAGGAGCATGCAGAACATCTCAGAGTTGTATTGGAATTGTTGAAAGAGAAGAAGCTTTATGCGAAGTTGTCCAAGTGTGAATTCTGGTTAGATGAAGTAAGTTTTCTTGGCCATGTAATTTCCAAGAATGGAATTGCTGTGGATCCTACGAAGGTAGAAGCAGTATCTCAGTGGGAAGCGCCGAAGAATGCTTCTGAGATCCATAGTTTCCTGGGTCTTGCAGGTTACTACCAGAAGTTTAGTGAAGGATTTTCCAAACTAGCGTTGTCGTTGACTAAGTTGACCAGGAAGGGTTAGGTGTTCGTTTGGGATGTTGAATGTGAGAAAGGATTTCAAGAGCTGAAGAGGAGGTTGACAAGTGCTCCCGATCTTAATTTTGCCAAATCCGGCTAAGTCTTTTGTTGTGTATTGTGATGCATCATTGATGGGATTAGGTGGTGTGTTGATGCAAGATAAGCAGGTTGTGGCTTATGCTTCGAGACAACTGAAGGTGCATGAAAGGAATTATCCGACTCATGATTTGGAGTTGGCAGCTGTTGTGTTTGTTTTGAAGTTGTGGAGACATTATTTGTATGGTTCTCGGTTTGAAGTGTTCAGTGATCATAAGAGCCTGAAGTATCTCTTTGATCAGAAAGAGTTGAACATGAGGCAGAGAAGATGGTTAGAATTCCTAAAGGATTATGATTTCGGTTTGAATTACCATCCTAGTAAGGCAAACGTTGTTGCAGATGCTTTGAGTAGGAAGTCCTTGCATATGTCGATGTTAATGGTCCGTGAGTTAGATTTGGTTGAGCAGTTCAGAGATTTAAGTTTGGTATGTGAAACCACTCCGAATAGTGTGAAATTGAGTATGTTGAAGCTGACTAGTGGTATTCTGGAAGAGATTAGAAATGGACAGAAGTCCGATATTAGTGTAGTTGACAAGTTGACATTGATCAACCAAGGTCAAGGAGGTGAGTTCCGGATTGATGAGAATGGCGTTATGAGATTTGGTGATAGGGTGTGTGTTCCGGATGTTGCCGAGATTAGGAAGAGTATTTTGAAGAAGGACATCGAAGGGTCGAGTATTCATCCCGGTGCTACTAAAATGTACCATGATTTGAAGAAGTTGTTTTGGTGGCCTGGAATGAAAAAGGGGATTGTTGAGTTTGTGTATGCTTGTTTGGTTTGTCAGAAGTCGAAAATCGAGCATCAGAAACCGTCAGGATTGATGGAACCGTTGTTTGTTCCAGAATGGAAGTGGGATGAAATCTCTATGGATTTCGTGTCTGGTTTGCCGAGGACAGCGAAGAATTGTGATTCTATCTGGGTTATTGTGGATAGGTTGACAAAATCTGCTCACTTCATTCCAATAGGAATGGATTATCCGATGGAGAGTAATTGTATGTTGAGAAGATTGTAAGTTTGCATGGTATTCCGTCTAGCATTGTGTCGGATAGAGATCCGAGGTTTACTTCTAAGTTCTGGACAGGATTGCAGGAAGCTCTGGGCACTAAGTTACGATTGAGTTTCGCATATCATCCGCAGACAGATGGTCAGACGGAGAGGACGATTCAGTCGTTAGAAGATTTGCTGAGAGCTTGTGTGTTAAAGAAGGGTGGAGCTTGGGATAGTTACCTGCCATTGATTGAGTTTACCTACAACAATAGTTTTCATTCGAGCATTGGTATGGCCCCGTTTGAGGCATTGTATGGTAGGAGGTGTCGGACACCGTTGTGTTGGTATGAATCTGGAGAGAGTGTGGATTGGACCTAAATTGTTCAACAAACTTCGGAAAAGATTAAGATGATTCAGGAGAAGATGAGGACTTCTCAGAGTCGTCAGAAAAGTTATCACGATAAGAGAAGGAAAGATCTTGGGTTTAGCGAAGGAGAACATGTTTTTATGCGAGTTACTCCGATGACTGGTATTGGTCGAGCTTTGAAGTCAAAGAAGTTGACTCCACGCTTTATTGGTCCGCTTCATTACCAAGAGAATTGGGAAGGTTGCATATCGATTGCTTTGCCGCCACTTGCAAATTTGCATGATGTTTTTCATGTGTCTCAAAAGGAAGTACATTGCGATCCGTCTCATGAGATTCGGTAGATGATATATGTGCACGAGAGAATTTGACCGTGGAAGCGGTACTGAGAATTGAGGATCGGAAGTTGAAACAGTTGTGGCAAAGAGATCGATTGGTAAGAGTGGCTTGGGAGGACCAAAGAAAGGAATGTCACTGGGAGCCGGAGAGTCGATGAAGGACTCGATCCCGAATCGTTCGTCTAAGGTATGTTTTCGAGGACGAAAACTCTTTTAGTTGGGGAGAGTTGTGACACCCCAAAATAATTCGATAATTAAATAATTATGATTTTTAATTATTAATTTAATTGAGAATATAATTTATTAATATTTTGGATTTATTGGGTTTAATTATGGAATAAAGGAATGGAATTATTAGAGGTGTGTTGAGTAAAGTGAGGGTGTGAGGAGTAAAAGACTCTACTCAGATTAATTAATTCATTTTGTTTATGTTAGAGGAATAAAAGGAATAAAAGAAGGAAAGAGGAAAAATGAGTTATTTTGGAGAAAACACACATACGTGAAGTTGAGAAGAGGAAAAAGAAGGAAGAAGACCTAAGGTGTCAGAATTCGAAGAACCCACAAGGTAAGGGGTGATTTTGATTAGTTAATTCATATTATCGGTTTAGATATTCAATGATATGGATCATAGTATGTTAGGGAATCCCGGTTTAGAATGTTAGGGTTCCGTAGAAATACCCCTATTGTGTCAGATTATAGATTGAAAATAATTAGAGTGCCAGACGATGAATAGGAATGATGAAATATTGTTGTTTGATGTAAAATGGTGTAAAACAGACGCATTTTGATGTTTCTCATGTTGCAATTTGTAACACTCCGTTTTTAATTAAATGGTATTTAAATTATTATTTTCCAAAATCATCGATTAAATCTATTTTAAGAAATATAATTATTTGATCTCAATTAAAATGTTGATTTGGTCATTTGAAATAAAAATATTTATAATGATAAAATATTATTTTGAATAATATTATTTTGGTGTGAATAATAATATTTGGCTTGTTTGATTAATCGGTAAAATTAAATTATATGGAATAATATTAATTATATGTGTTATGTTTTTAATAGAGTTATTATGATATAATTGAATTAAATAGATTTGGGCCAAATTAATAATTTTAGAAAGATAGAGGGTGGAAACTTAGTAGTAGAAAACTTGGTTTTATAAAATAGATTTTTTTGAGAGATAGTAAGATAGAAGAGAGAAAGAAGAGAATTAGAGAAGAGGAAGAGAAGAAGGAGAAGAGGAGCTGAGGTTCAACATCATCATCTTGATCAAGAAAAACCCACATCAAGGTAAGGGTTTGGATTGCTTTAATCATATGCTTGTAGTTTTGAATTTTTGATTTTGGGTAAATGAGAAAGTAGGTTTTTGGATAGTTGCATAGATGGGAAAAGAGATGATAAAATTTATGATTTTGTTGGGTTTGAAATGGTATAGAGTATGTTGAGTTTGGTTAAGAATGGGTTTAGTTATATTGTATTAGAAACAAAATGTCAGCGTTGTGGGTTACCGAGAAAACCAAAATTTGTCAAACATGAAACCCGGAATAAAATGAAAATTTCTTCCTCATGAACAAGGGCCGGTCGGCCCCACCATACACTATACCGGACCGACCGTCCCAGCCCTAAAATAAAAAATAAAAAATTGCTTTACGTACAAACTAGTTCATGGATTTCACGCTTTTTTCATTGTTCGCTTTCGGATGTTAAGAAAAGCTACTGTCTTGATATTCAAAATTCAATTATATAATAACAAACATTAATATTAATAAATAATAATATTATAATATTATAGCCGAGTTAATTTCGAATCCGTCGATGCTTGACACCCGATTTAATTTCGCGACGGAGCTTTCTCCGATTCGCACAAAATTGACGTATAGCATAATTCGACGGTAGATTAACATAGTGAAGTTTATTTTTCAAATTCGACTTTTTAGGAATCGATTCGATTTTAGTACAAAATGAAATAAAGTGAATTAAATCAATTTAACCGCTTGAGTTACATTCCGTGACTCGATCATGATGAGTAGCATTAGTAGTAATGCCTAAATTGTAGATGACTTTGATGTTGAAACTTACTTTCCGCTTTGGAATTGTTTGAATTGTGATAGTTTATGTTTTGATTGGAATGATGAGATGTTGAATAACTTGGCATGTTTGTAAATGCCGCTTGTTATGTGATGATGTGAATCGTGATATGTGATGCATGTGTGCAATAGTTGATGTTTTCGGTTGTTGGTGTTGATGATATACATATAAATTAGGCTCAAAAGTGGGGTCTTAATTTAATGTATTGCTCTTGTTGTTGATGTTTGTTGAGTTGCACACCGCATCATTAGTCGTGTCAAGAGGCGATGTCGTTAGTCTCGTGGAGGCTAGTGGCTCGTCCCACTCGTGTGGGGTCCAAAGCTTAGAGAACGGGCTTTACGGTTATCCATTATCGGCTGGACCGAGGATAAAAGATGATTGGTACCACATGCATTGTCGTCGGTCGTTGTGTCGTGTCACACTTACACATGTGTTGTTGAGTTTATGTTTCGGTGCATACTATGCTATATATGCTAAGTGTTGATGGAATCGGTTATGTATCGATGTGTTGATGTAAATTAGACTTTGTGTGCTAATTGTTGATGAGATTTGTTATGTGTGATTCATAACATTGTTTTTGAGGAATGTTGGAATATTGAAGGTGATGATAATATGAAACGACTTAAACCTAAAGAGTAACGAATTCCTTATTTCTATTGCCATTTCATTTACTTAAAATTACATGTTATATGATTATTGGAATTCTTACCCTTCTGTTGGAAAATGCTTTCATGACATTGTTCAGGTACCGAGGACGGCAAGGCGAGGCCTTAGCTGAGCGGATGCAAGTAGATGTATTCCGTTTACGTTTTGTATAATTGAGTCGATGCTCTGATAGTAACATCGGGGGTCTTTCTTGTTTTGATGTATCGAACTCATTATTTTGTATATGACCCATTATCTTTGATGTATATGATGTATGTATATGTGAGACTTGATAACCTATGCTATGTGAATTTATGATGGCTTGAAGCCTTGATTTATATTCTGATTCCTCCATAAATGGAGATGATGTGAATTTATGAGACTCCATTGTGTTTGCACGAAAGAAAGAAGTAAATATAATGTATGTTTGATTTTTGTGTTGGAATGCTTCTATTTTCAAACGTACCCTGTCCGTTTTTCTGTAAACTGTTGGATCGTGATGTGTGTGACATCCCTTCCGCAATTTATTTCTCGATTTTTAATTAATGCCTTTTATTTGGGGTAATTAGAAGGGGTGTTACAATAGTGGTATCAGAGCATAGTCGGTCAGTTGTCAGGTCTTATTTTGTTAATCCCTTGTATTTGATTGTGTGGCTAACGCGATCGATACTTTGTGTTGTTCAGAAGATGGCTGGTAGGAGAAATGACGACGCTTTAGCCGAGGTACCGATTGCTTGGGGTCAATTAATCGATGTCATGAACGACTCAAGCACCACCTGATGTTGCTGATGATGCTTTCCGTGCTTTGGGAAGTTCCAAAGAACAACCCTCTTTCTTTCAAGGGAGAGCACGCTCCGGTTGAAGCTCAAGAGTGGTTGAAAGCTATTGAGAAAATCTTCCGTGTTATGAATTGCACCGATGCTCAAAAAGTGCAATTTGGAACACATATGCTGATTAAGGAGGCCGAGGACTCGTGGATCAATACTAGTCAAAGGTATGAGGAGGAGCAAACTGTTGTGACTTGGGAGATTTTCCGAGAGGCATTCTTGGAGAATTATTTTCCGAGGATGTTCGGGTGAAGGAAGTTGAATTTCTAGAATTGAAGCAAGGCATCGGATCCGCGATTATGCAATAAGTTTCGTGATTTGATTAAATCGTCCTCATTATAACACCGCTAATGCCGAGAGGTCAAAGTGTCTTAAGTTTGTTAATGGCTTGAGACCGACATTAAGAAGGCGATTGGTATCGCAGATTACGAGGTTCTCGAATGGTGAATAAGAGTCGAATCTATGATGAAGACAGAGATAGCACGCATATTTCAAGAGCTTGAGTGAGAAGAGAGGTAAGGGATGATGCGCCCTAAACCTTATGATGGTAGAGAAAGAGACCAATGAGTGGTGGGAAGAGTTCATGGGGAGTTACTACCCCGTGAGATGCTTTAAGTGTGGGAAGGAAGGACACCGCTCTTTGAGTGTCGGCAATCTGAGTCGACTTGCTTCAAATGTGGCAAGATGGGTCACAAATCTCATGAGTGTAGATTTGGTACTAATTTGACTTGTTATAACTGTGGTGAGAAGGGCCACATTAGTACGAGGTGCACGAAGCCGAAGAAGGAACATGGGAAAGTCTTTGCTTTATCTGGTACTGAGTCTTCAGCAGAGGAGCGGTTGATCAGAGGTACTTGCTTTATTCATAATGTACCTTTAGTTGCTATTGTTGATACGGGTGCGACGCATTCGTTTGTTGCTTTGGATTGTGCCAAGAGATTGGGCCTTGTTTTGTCTACTTTGGATCGAAGTATGGAGGTAGATACACCTGCGATGGGTTATGTTTCTACTTCAGTTGTTTGTTTGAAATGTCCTTTACGCATGTGCGGAAGAGATTTCGAAGTCGATCTTGTGTGTCTTCCTTTACATCAGATTGATGTGATTCTGGGTATGGACTGGTTGAAAGCCAACCATGTCTATATCAACTGTTTTGCTAAGGCCGTTCTTTTTCTCGAGTCCGAGAAGGATGGTGTGGTTTTCTTGTCTACGCAGCAAGTTGAGCAGAATGTGAAGGATGGAGATGGTTTGTTTATGCTTATGGCGAGTATGGTTTTGGAAGATGGTGAAGTAAGAAAGGATTATCCTGTCGTATGCGATTTTCCTAAAGTGTTTCCTGAGGAGATTACGGATTTGCCTCCCGAGCGAGGTAGAGTTTTCCATTGACTTAATTCCTGGTACTAGCCCTGTTTCGATGGCTCCTTATAGGATGTCACCGTCGGAACTAGTGGAACCAAGAGTCACCGGAGGAGTTACTTGATAAAAGATTTATTCGCCCAAGTGTGAGTCCGTGGGTGCTCGCTTTACTTGTGAAGAAGAAAGAAGGTACGATGAGATTGTGCGTGGATTATAGGCTTTAACAAAGTGACCATTAAGAACAAATATCCTTTGCCAAGGATTGATGATTTAATGGATCACCTGGTGCACGTGTTTTCGTGAAATTGATTTGAGGTCCGTTACCATCGATTCGTAAAAGTCGGTGACATTCGAAACGGCATTCGAACTCGTTATGGACACTATGAGTATTCGGTGATGCCTTCGTGTCACGAATGCACCTGGGTATTCATGGAGTATATGAATAGAATTTTCATGAGTTTCGGATAAGTTTGTGGTGGTCTTCATTGATGATATTTTGATCTATTCAAGAAGGAAACCGAGCATGCCGAGCATTCGAGTATTGTGTTGTCGATTCAAGGAGAATCATTTGTTTGCTAAACTTTCAAGTGTGAATTCGGTTAGAACAAGTGAGTTTCCTTGGTCACGTGATATCTCGTGGAGGTATTGCAGGATCCTTCAAGATTGAAGCCGTGTCGAATGGGAATCCCCAAAGTCGCTTTTGAGATTCAAGCTTTCTTGGTTTAGCGGTTATTATCGTAAGTTCATTGAAGGCTTTTCCAAGTTAGCTTTACCGCTAACACGTTGACTAGGAAGAATCAAGCGCCTTGTGGACGACGCAGGTGAAGAGAGTTTCCAAGAGTCAAGAGAAGGTTGACAACGCGCCGCTTTTGATTTTGCCTAAACCATCGGAACCGCTTACGCTTATTGCGACTTCTTTGATGGGTTTAGGAGTGTTAATGCAAAATGGGCAGGTTGTGGCGTATGCTTCGAGGCAACTCAAGGTGCATGAGAGGAATTATCCGACTCATGACTTAGAGTTGTGTGCTAAAAATTTGGAGACATTATTTGTTTGGTGCGAGGTTCGACGCCTTTAGTGATCACAAGAGTTTGAAATATCTGCTTGATCAAAAGAGTTGAATATGAGACAAAGAAGGTGGCTAGAGTTTCTTAAAGATTATGACTTCGTTTGAATTACCATCCCGTAAGGCAAACGTGGTAGCAGATGCTTTGAGTAAAGTCTTTACACATGTCTACGATGGTTCAAGAATGGGAATTGTTGGAACAATTTCGAGATTTGAGTTTAGTGTGTGAAGAGACTTATTTTGAGTAAAGCTTGGTATGATGAAGCTTACTAGTGGTGTCTTGAAGAGATTAGAGATGGATGAAGTCGATTTGGTTTTAGTTGACAAGTTTACTTTGGTGAATCAAGGTCAAGGTGGAGAGTTCAATTGATGAGAATGGTATTTTAAGATGTCACGATAGAGTTTGCATTCCCGATGTGGGGGATGTGAAAAAGAGAATTCTCGAGGAAGGTCATAGAAGTGGGTTGAGTATTCACCGGTGCTAAGAAGATGTATCAAGATTTGAAGAAACTGTTTTGGTGGCCTTGTATGAAGAAAGAGATTTGAGTTTGTGTATGCTTGTTTGGTGCCAAAAGTCCAAGATCGAACATCGGCCTTCGGTTTGTTACAACCGCTGACTATTCCCGAGTGGAAGTGGGATAGTATCTCGATGGACTTCGCTTCGGTTTGCCGAGGACCCGAGTAACCATGAGGCTATTTGGGTTATAGTGGATAGATTGACTAAATCGCACACTTTATTCCGATTAGGATGGATTACACTATGGAGAGACTTGCTAAGTTATATGTGGAACGGATCGCTTTGTTTACATGGTATTCCTACATGTATTGTTTCGATAGAGATCCGCTTCACTTCAAGGTTCCGGAAGGTTTACAAAGAGCCTTGGGTACTAAGTCGAGATCGAGTTCCGCTTATCATCCTCGACGGATGGTCAAACGGAGAGAACAATTCAATCACTTGAGGATTTGTTGCGTGCTTGTGTGTTGGATCAAGGAGGTTCATGGGAGAGTCATCGCCTTTGATTGAGTTTACCTATAATAATAGTTTTCATTCTAGCATTGGCATGGCTCCTTTGAGGCATTGTATGGAAGACGTGTAGGACACCTTTATGTTGGTATGAGACGGTGAAAGTGCTATCGTTGGTCCTAAATGGTACAAGAGACTACGATAAGATTAAGTTGATAAGGAGAAGATGAAAGTGTCTCGTAATCGCCAAAAGAGTTACTATGACAAGAGGAGGAAACCTCTTGAGTTCGAGAAGAATGAGCATGTGTTTTGAAGGTGAATCCAACTACGGTATTGAAGGGCACTTAAATCGCGAAGCTAACACCTCGATTTATTGGTCCTTATCGATTTCGGAGCGAGTAGGAAGTATGGCTTATCGGATTGCCTTGCCGCCATCACTTTCAAATTTACATGATGTGTTTCACGCTTCACAACCACGAAAGTATATTGCGGATCCTTCTCATGTTATTCAAGTCGATGATTTGGAAGTTAGAGACAACTTGACGGTTGAAGTTTTACCGCTAGAATTGAAGATAGAAAGGTGAAACAACTAAGAGGAAGAGAGATTGCTTTGGTTAAAGTGGCGGGGAGGTTCGCGAATGGCAATGTGACGGGAGCTCGAAGTCGGATGCGGATTCCTATCCCGAATTGTTCACTGAGGTAATTTTCGAGGCCGAAAATCTTTTTAAGTGGGGGAGAGTTGTAACACTCCGTTTTTAATTAAATGGTATTTAAATTATTATTTTCCAAAATCATCGATTAAATCTATTTTAAGAAATATAATTATTTGATATCAATTAAAATGTTGATTTGGTCATTTGAAATAAAAATATTTATAATGATAAAATATTATTTTGAATAATATTATTTTGGTGTGAATAATAATATTTGGCTTGTTTGATTAATCGGTAAAATTAAATTATATGGAATAATATTAATTATATGTGTTATGTTTTTAATAGAGTTATTATGATATAATTGAATTAAATAGATTTGGGCCAAATTAATAATTTTAGAAAGATAGAGGGTGGAAACTTAGTAGTAGAAAACTTGGTTTTATAAAATAGATTTTTTGAGAGATAGTAAGATAGAAGAGAGAAAGAAGAGAATTAGAGAAGAGGAAGAGAAGAAGGAGAAGAGGAGCTAAGGTTCAACATCATCATCTTGATCAAGAAAAACCCACACCAAGGTAAGGGTTTGGATTGCTTTAATCATATGCTTGTAGTTTTGAATTTTTGATTTTGGGTAAATGAGAAAGTAGGTTTTTGGATAGTTGCATAGATGGGAAAAGAGATGATAAAATTTATGATTTTGTTGGGTTTGAAATGGTATAGAGTATGTTGAGTTTGGTTAAGAATGGGTTTAGTTATATTGTATTAGAAACAAAATGTCATTGTTGGGTTAATGAGAAAACCGTAAAATTTGTCAAACATGAAACCCGGAATAAAATGAAAATTTCTTCCTCATGAACAAGGGGGCCGGTCGGCCCCACCATACACTATACCCTGGACCGACCGGTCCCAAATTCTAAAATAAAAAAAAAAAATTGCTTTACGATAAACTAGTTCATGGATTTCACAGTCTTTTTCAATTGTTCTGTTTTCAGGATGTTAAGAAAAGCTACTGTCTTGATATTCAAAATTCAATTATATAATAACAAACATTAATATTAATAAATAATAATATTAGAATATTATAGCCGAGTTAATTTCGAATCATCGATGCGCGACACCGATTTCTAATTTCACGACGAGCTACTTTCTCCGATTCGCAAAAATTGACGTATAGCATAATTCGACGTGTAGATTAACATAGTGAAGTTTATTTTTCGAAATTCCGACTTTTTAGGAATCGACCCGATTTTAGTACAAAATGAAATAAAGTGAATTAAATCCTGAATTTAACCGTTTGAGTTACATTCCGGTGACTCGATCGCGATGAGTAGCATTAGTAGTAATGCCGGTTAATTGTAGATGACTTTGATGTTGAAACTTACTTTCCGTTTTGGAATTGTTTGAATTGTGATAGTTTATGTTTTGATTGGAATGATGAGATGTTGAATAACTTGGCATGTTTGTAAATGCTGCTTGTTATGTGATGATGTGTGAATCGTGATATGTGATGCATGTGTGCAATAGTTGATGTTTTCGGTTGTTGGGCTGTTGATGATATACATATAAATTAGGCTCAAAAGTGGGGGTCTTAATTTAATGTATTGCTCTTGTTGTTGATGTTTGTTGAGTTGCACACCGCATCATTAGTCGTGTCAAGAGGCGATGTCTGTTAGTCTCGTGGAGGCTAGTGGCTCGTCCCAGACTCAGAAGTGGGGGTCTGAAAGCTTAGAGAACGGGCTTTACGGTTATCCATTATCGGCTGGACCGAGGATAAAAGATGATTGGTACCACATGCATTGTGTCGTGTCGTTGTGTCGTGTCGTTGTGTCGTGTCACACTTACACATGTGTTGTTGAGTTTATGTTTCGGTGCATACTATGCTATATATGCTAAGTGTTGATGGAATCGGTTATGTATCGATGTGTTGATGTAAATTAGACTTTGTGTGCTAATTGTTGATGAGATTTGTTATGTGTGATTCATAACATTGTTTTTGAGGAATGTTGGAATATTGAAGGTGATGATAATATGAAACGACTTAAACCTAAAGAGTAACGAATTCCTTATTTCTATTGCCATTTCATTTACTTAAAATTACATGTTATATGATTATTGGAATTCTTACCCTTCTGTTGGAAAATGCTTTCATGACATTGTTCAGGTATCGAGGACGGCAAGGCGAGGCCTTAATGAGCGGATGCAAGTAGATCTATTCCGCTTACGCTTTGTATAATTGAGTCGATGCTCGATAGTAACATCGGGGGTCTTTCTTGTTTTGATGTATCGAACTCATTATTTTGTATATGACCCATTATCTTTGATGTATATGATGTATGTATATGAGACTTGATAACCTATGCTATGTGAATTTATGATGGCTCAAGCCTTGATTTATATTCGATTCCTCCATAAATGGAGATGATGTGAATTTATGAGACTCGTTGTGTTTGCACGAAAGAAAGAAGTAAATATAATGTATGTTTGATTTTGTGTTGAATGTTCTATTTTCAAACGCATCGTCCGCTTTTCTCGAAACTGTTGGATCGTGATGTGTGTTGTGACATCCCTTCCGCAATTTATTTCTCCGATTTTTAATTAATGCCTTTATTTGGGGTAATTAGAAGGGTGTTACACAATTGTATGGGTATGTTTGGTTCGTTGAGAATGAATAAATGCCTAAAATGCGTAATTTGACTTTTTAGGACGAGGAACCGGTTTCAGTGAAGGAACCGGTTCCACGTGAAAAATTATAAAACTTGAAAATTGCACTCGTGAACCGTTCTCGTATGGGTAGGAACCGGTTTCCATACATTTTCCGTAAACGTGAAATTTGAACTATTAGAACCGTTCCTATATATGTAGGAACCGGTTCTCAGATATTTTCAAAATGTCAAACTTTGAAAATTTATAACTTTTAAACCGTAAGTCCGCTTTGAGTGCCGCTTTGGACGTTATTTCTTAAATTTAATGCTCTATTTTATAAAATGAAAAGATTTTCCAAAACTTGAAATTATTTTGAAAATGAGTCAATTTCGACGTAAGTTATTATTGGTCGACGACATGGGTGTGTATGTGATGTTGAAACCGTGATGAATGGAGGTATTCGTATTGTGTGGATGAAAAGCATGGTTATGTTGTTAATGATGGTGTACATGATCGCTGAGATATCATGTTTTTTTTTGGTTTTGATTCGGTTTATGATAATTGGTGTATTCATGATTGTATTGATATCATGTGTTTTGGTTGGTGTTGTATATGCCCGATAGTTTGATCTTAGTTGTTGTTGTTGTGATATATATATCGTGATAGTCTTACCAATTGAAGGGTAAGTGTTTGGCATATTTATGCTTATGATGAATTATTTCATGATAGGTGATTATATCATGTTGTGGTTGATGAGGGTTTATGATGTCTGATGTGGTCATAACCTGTGTTGAATGTTGCATGCTAGTGATGTGCGTGCATATGCATTGTTTTGGTGAAGTTAATTCTCATTGTGTGGAATTTGACTTGGATTGCCGTTAACCGATACCTGGGTGAGGATGGGTGGTTAGGCTGGATTCGTGTCCGGGTGTTTATGGACGAATCGATGGTTACTGTATCCGGTTGATGATGGATCAGTGTTGGGTGACTTGGTCACGTGTTGGTACCACATGCATTGTGTCTGCATTTGTGTTTGCATGGGATTGTAACATGTTAGGATGTCTTCCAATGTTGCAATTCCTTTGTTGTCTATTGATTATGCATAATGACTTGTATGATTGTGATTGCGTGTTGAATCTGAATTTATGATAAATGGGTGAAATAATATGCTTGTGATATATTGTTGATTGAGAAGCTTATAATATGTTTTAATTATGAGAAGTCTCACCCTTACTTTAACAATTTCAGATTAAAGTTAGCAGCTCAGGAGTTGGTGAGGATGGCTCTAGAGCTTGTCTTTTAAGTCCGCGTGTCAGTGTCATGCTCTGATTAGGTTGTAACACTGGGGAACGTTTAGTTGAGAAATTAGTTATTATTATTCAATTGTTTCTTTGAATCTCGTTGAGAATAATTACGGTTTATTCAGTTTTGGTTTTGGTATTTTCCGTTGTGTAAGACATGGTCTTAAATTGATTGAATTATTTGAATAATGATCCTCAGTGTAGCATGGCTACTGTTTATTTGGAGGTTTTATTTTATTTAATAATTGTGGCATCCCTTGTTCCGTGTTAACTATGATGATTTATGACTTTAATCATTGATATAATTAATATATTCGGGGTAATTTAGAAGGGGTGTTACAATAGTGGTATCAGAGCATAGTCGGTCGTTGTGACCAGTGTCTTAATGTCATTATCCCTTTGTACGCGACAAGTGTGTACAACACTGTCGGTACTTGTTACTTTTTGGATTGATGATTGCAGGAGTAGTGTGAACTAAGTGGGAGAGAAGAGATGCTTCCCGGGTATGTTCCGATTGTAAGTCATTGGTACGAGGTACTGCTTGAGGAGATAGTGCATGAGTGGTTAGGGTTGTTGGAATCATTTGGATCGTGAGTCATAGTTGGAAGTGGTGGTAATGATGGTTTATACTCCAATATGATTATCGGATGTCTATTGACAAATTGAGGACTTGATCACCCTTAATCTCTTGTTGATAGTAGACGAAATCGTATTGGATGGTATATAATTGTCTTGCTATCTAATTGGTACATAAGGTGATGAATATGAATGAAGTTTGGTAGAAGCTTGTGAACCCTATGAGTTGACGAAGGCTCTAATAAGGATAATGAATTGAGATGAATGGTTAGAGTTGCGTAGATATTATGATGGTGCTGTTGTGTTTATGTTGTATTCTTCGACGGAAGTGAAAGGAAAATCTAAGAGTGATGCATTACCGGTAGTGAAGAATTGTTTTGAGGTTATTCCGAGTAAGTTGGATTGCCAGTGGTGGATGGATTTCCACAAAATTGGATCAATTAAAAAAATAATAAGTCCAAAAGTATTTTTGTTTAATTTTTTTTAGATAAAAATTGGACACCTAAAATTGTCAAAACCGGTAAAAGTTTGAACAATAAATTATCCGAAAAAAATAAAATGATTACATTAAAATACACTACGAGTCTTGTAAATTAAAGAAAAATTATTGAAATGGTTAAAGTCAAAATAAAATGATAATGAAGAATACCCGACTTTAAAACGCTTACGGTTAAGAACGAGACTTCGAAATGTATCGAAAAATTAGAGATAACACATTTTCATGATCTACGCGACACGTAGCTTCATAAAGCCGTGACTAAAAGACGAAAACTTGAAATATTTTTCTGCTAATTTTTGCACAAAGGTCGAATCTCTTTAACAATGCTTATAAACCGAAAATTCAATATTATCGACATAAAAACAACTCAACATGATGCAAGAATCAAGTAAGGAGATAAAATTGCATGAAGTGAAACATTGGGTATTTTACAACTACAAAGCGATGCAAATGTCGATTTAAACTGACTTTTGATCAACTTAAATACGACTAATGATGCAGATGCGATGAATGAATGATTGTTTAATGTCAATAACCCAATGGGGGCATATGCGGATGAATGTGATGCCTGACTCATATAACTTAGAGTTAGGAGGGCAAATTTTGGGGTGTGACAGCTGCCCCTATTTAAATTTCTTTAACCGGGCGGTTTGAAGAAACATCTTTGAATCGTCTGGTAAAAGATAATTTAAATACAACAGACCCAAATTTGCCTTAAAAATAAAATGGGTATGATGCATATCCGATTGCCATGATATGAGAATGCGGTGAATTAAGAAACCACAATAATTTCTTTTATTATGCAATATGGGTGAGTGCAGGGGAGCAGGCTCATCAAAGTGTCAAAAGGACAAAATTGATAATGGACTAGGTCTCTCAGAAGTCCTCGTGTTCCACCGAGAATGAGTTTCAACTTCTTCTACAACCAATACATTTCATCTCGAAAAGCATTTGGAAAGGGTAACAAAGCGATCATTCGACAACAAGCTAAGATTTCACCCATTCAAGTAATCGAAAAATCAACGACAAACTATCTCCCATAATGAAGAGATTGTCATCCATCGGAATAACAAACAACGACGAACTGTCTCTTATCATGAAGAAACCGTCATCCATCGGATACAAATCAACGACGAGTCGTCTCTTGTCATGAAGAAAATGTCATCCATCAAGATAACAAATTAACGATTTAACCGTCTCTTGTAATGAAGAAACCGCCATCCATCGAATAACAAATCAACATAACATATAACCATATGTTGAAACTTCAATCATTCTTTTGTCAATCACCATCAACAATGAATGCAAAGAATGCACATAACCATATGCAAAACTTCAATGATAACCATCATATTTCGCTATTAACCAATAACAACGCAACACATAACCATATGTTGAAATCTTAAATATCTTATACCAATAACCATTAGCAATGAATGCAAAGAATGCACATAACCATATGCGTAACTCCGATAATGATCATCATCTTCGTTATTAACTAATAGCAGAACAACACATAACCATATGTTGAACTTCAATCATTCTTCCACAATCACCATCAACAATGAATACAAAGAATGCACATAACCATATGCAAAACTTCAATGATAACCATCATATTTCACTATTAACCAATAGCAACACAACACATAACCATATGTTGAAACTTCATTCATCTTCCACCAATCACCATTAGTAGTCGAATACAAAGAATGCACATAACTATATGCAAAACTTCAATGATAATCATCATTTTCGCTATTAACTAATAGCAAAGACAACATATAACCATATGTTGAAGCTTCAAACGCTCCTACCAATAACCATTAGCGTTGAATGTAGTAATGCACATAACCATATGCAAAACTTTGATGCTAATTCTTTGATAATAACCGCTATCGGTAGAATGCCAAGATAATGTAAACAACTTTACTAGGAATAGAACTAACAAGCTCTAAACTCATGGTTGAAAGAAAAGGATAATTCCAAATTGAACAAATATTCTTCCAATCAATCTTGACAGACCAATAACAAGGATGCAATTTGATGAAGATAACCATCTTCGATCGGAAACTCTTTAAAACCCATGTCGAGAGATATCTTTATCTTTGAATGAGGCGAGGAACTCACTGGGGAAATAAACACACCAGAGGCTCGCAAGAAGATTAGCTGTGAACACCTCAGAAAATCTGGTCCATAGCGGACTATGGCCACTTTAAGAATTACTGAGAGATTGTTATATGCAAGAATCTGAACAGATCTTGGTTGAGAATAACAACACTGGGGATACCGCAATGGTAATCCTTGCTGGAGAATGTCGCACCCCAAAATTTCCCCTATCTATATCCTCGAAATGAGGATTCACGCTCTTTGTCTTTGAGAATCTATTTGTTCATAAATTGTCTCCAATATACCTCTCCGATTGTGAAATCACGCTCGTGGGCCTTTGACGCTTAATACAAGAATTGGTTCATTTGATTAGATTATCCGATTGATCCCAAGGATAGGTCGCCTTGTGGAAATTGTGAATTAAAGTATGCTCTTCATTTTTTGATCATATGGAAAGATGTTCGACTTTATGGGTCTCTTACGATTTGTTCGTTACTTGCGCTATAAGTTATTCGAAGTTTCTTTGGCAAGAGGATATTCTTTTGTGGTCCATCCGAATTTTAAATTGCAAAGAGTTGTAAAGTTTCTCAAGCCCAAGCGGAAAATCAAAGATTTCAAGCCGATGAAAAAAGGATTGTTACGCTTTAATTTAACAAGTTGGTCACAAGTTTGAGTTCAAAGGAAATTTTGAATTCTGCTTAAGGAACAATGCAAAATAGAATTATCGGATTTTTTTTACAGCAACTCAAATGTTCAAGATTTAAATCGGATTTTTAAATCCTAAAGCATTGTATCAACATTGGCAAAGTGGATTTTAAATACCGTCCAAATGCGAGTTTCATTCAAAGATTTCCAAACACATTACAAGTTCATTCGAAAATTCTTGCAAATACGGAGTGATTATGTTACAAGATTCCTACGAGTTACAAAGAGACTAGACTCGAAGTTTTTTACAATGCAAACTCAATTGATTCCTAATCTAATCTTAGGATTGCTAAATGAGTTCTTCGATACTGCTTGCAAATGCTTCCAATCCCTACTTCCTTTGCTTCATCGATGTGAACCTTCCATCTTGGATCCATCCTCCACCATCATTCTTGTCAAGCCTTCCTATTCTTTGATCCAATCTCCACATGCCACATGAAACAAGAGAAAAGTGTGGTTAGCAAGAAAACATAAATGAAACAAAATGCGAAATTATCGAGATTTGTTAACTGCTTTTCAAGGATCATCATTGTGTTTCGGAATCGTGTTTAATGATGAACCTCATAATCTCGAGCAAGATTAATCATCGATGAAAAGAAATCGCTATTTACAAATCACGGGATTCGGTTCACAATAAGCCTAACTCGTGTTACTCATCATGGTTAGCGGTCTAATCATTCTAAACGGGCAGCAAGCATCATATGAGGCGACGGTTTAATGATTCTAAACAAAAGAATGATTCTAACAGCAAGCATGAATGATAACAATTATGGATTCCCAACAGTTCACGATATATTCCAACGAGGCAATGGTTTCTAATTCCAACAAAGCAACCCAATGAAGTTTAATCCCAACAGTTCACGCTTACTAATCCCACAGTCACTAATCCCACGATAAAGATAATCAAGGTAGCAAAGTAAGACAAAGGTTATGTTTATCGCAGAATCAAGCCAACAATGATATAGCAGTTGATGTAAGAAAACAACATATACAAGCAACACAGCAGCAATACATGAAAAAGGAAAGAGTGTTTTCACATGTTTTCACCCAAAGGTGAAAAGAAGTGAAAACAAAATGAGAGTTTCGAGATAAAACCAAAACCAAAAGTGTAGTATCCGAGGCATCGCTTTGAGGAGAAAGAGGAAATTGGTATCGTTTCTATCAATTCATTGGGACCGAAGGCAAAGACAAGATATAGCATCTGCTTCCATCAAAAAAGAAGAGGCTGTTCTACGATAAAAAAAAACCAATTCAAAAATCCAAAATCCCAGAGAAGCAAGCATACGAAGAAAACAGTTCCCAAACAGAAAACGAAACATTAACATTTCATCATCATCTTCCCGAAACCAAAAACCCTCAGAAAGTAAAAGTTTCAGAAATATATTCTGAAGTATAGAGAAAGAAGACGAGGAAAAGAAAAGTTTGGAGGGATCTCACCCGAGTAAAGCCCATAAACTCTTCCTCATAGCCATACGTCTCCAAAGCCCACCCCACAGCCGTAATCGCAAGCAAGAGGTAGGGTTTCGGAACCTTTTTCAGTTTCACCAACAATCTGTCAAACCAGAGAAACAAACATTCATAGTCAAAACAAACATTAGAAATCAAACATGCAGTACAGTTCGAAGTTCGAAGGAGAAGAGAGATGACGATCGGTGAGAGAGAGAGAGAGTGAGATCGCGACAGCGAGGGAGAGATGAGAGTGAGATCGCGGCGGCAAGAAGCCGTTGCCGTGAGGACGAGAGCGGCGAGAGGAGGAGCGGACATCGCGAATGGGAAACCCAGAACGGTGAGGAAGACGCGATAGGCGTTGAGAGCGAGAGAGATGAAAAAAAGTTTGGGTTCTGAGATTGCATCGTGAGGGAGAGGCAGATGGAGTTTCTTTTCTTATTTCTTTTTCTTTTAATTGTTGTTTTGTTTTAATAAGTATTAGTACTAATAACTACTACTATTATCATTATAACATACTAATTATATTATAATTTTTCTTAATTAATAATTATTTATTACTTGACAAAAGCAATATTATTATAATTTCTACTAGTATTATCACTATCACCATTATTTATTCTATTACTATTATAATTAGTATCATTATCATTATTGTTATTAAAAAAACTATTATTTAGTTAATTTTTACATGTCTTTGTTTTTTCTTAACCAATAGAATGTGTAGTGTATCCCAATATCCCAAAATTACCAAAAATAATAATAGTAGAGTAGTTAGACATTTTTTAATAGGAGATTTCTGGCATTTTTCTTTGTTTCCTCTGTATTCGACATCGACATGCCCGTATTGCCACTACTTCCATGATCAATGACGCATCGCGCTTCATCCGAAATTTTTTGAAGGCTCGTTGGGCACTTTATTTGGGCCCAGGAGTATCTATCTCTGGTTTTCTTGTTGCACCGCAAACCGCCACCCGTGCTATTTCTAAACTATCTTTTCAATTAATTTATTTTCGAATAATATTTTTGTGCGATGTACTAAATGATTATTGATATGATAGTTTGTGTTTGATGATTTATCAATTAAATTATTAGCCGATTTTTCATCAAACAAAAAAAAATCATCTCCAATAATTATTTAAATTTCCGATTGTATTGTATGATAGTTTTGTCTGTTTACTTATTCATTCAGCCATTATTCACCATTGTACACTTTGCACACAATTTAAATTTGAAATCAATTCGATTCTGCTTTGATTGACTCATATGTCAATTTCCTAAAGGGTCTCGTAGTTGGGGATGGGCATGGCCATCCTCACAAGATTGGTTAAAGCCCTTGTTGCTTTAATCGATCATAACCCGAAACAATATTGGTCTATATACCAATCACCATGCACTGTGGTCTCATGGTTGGATAGAGCACCTATCCTCACGAGATTAATCAAGTCCATATACTTGGTTAATCATAACCCGCATCCATTCCATCTTAGTACGCGTGTCGTAACACTTTTCGCAATTAAAATTCTAAACCTCGATCCAACGCTCGGTTCTCCTTTCAAATAATTTCTCAAATAAATTTCTATCTCTCCTCCCAAGCATATGGTAGTCATCCAAGATCGACCCCGAATCGTATGCTTGGTGTCTTCAATTGAATTTAATTAAACGTGAATCATGTTTCACCTCACTTTTCTTAATAAAACTTTTGGGTAGAAAAAGATGATTCGGATGTTTCTGTCCACTCATCCGAGTAATTGGGGCGTTAGCCGTTGAACGCTTATGGTCCGATACTCGTCTCCCACATAAAAACAAAATAACTCATTCAAACTCTTTTTATCGCTCATATGCGGTCGTTAAACTCTTTTCCGACAAAGAGTGTGCAATAGTCGTTTCAAATACGAACGAGGACTTAAGCTTTTCAAACAAACAAAACAAGTCCTGGTTCAAAGTATTTGAAATGTCTAAACGCACGATTTTTTCAGATAAAATCAAATACAACCAATTAAAACCTTTTTTTAAGAGGAACTACAGAGTTTTGACTTTCCCATTGCACAAGGGAATATGTAGGCACACGGTTCAAAAACTGTGCCAAACTCAAAATAATAATAATCAAATTTCTTTTCTTTTATAACTTAGAGATTAGCGAATATACACACACACGTAGAACTAAATGGGTCCCATCGAGTACGATGGATGTAAGGGGTGCTAACACCTTCCCCTTACATAACCGACTCCCGATTCCAATTTTTGGTCGTAGACCGTCTTATCCGTTTGTTTGGGGTTTTATCTATATTTTCCCTTTCCTTTTGGAATAAATAAAATTAGGTGGCGATTTCACTAGTTTTCGAGAATTAAAAGATTTTTGAAAATCGAGTTGCTTCAGTTGGCGACTTCACTGGGGACTTTTTGACTAAGCGTGTCAACCCGAGTTTAGCTCTTCGTATGTGTGTTTATTTTTGCTTTCTTTATATCACTCTATCTTTGTGTTTTAAATTAGTCATTTATTTCTTATCGCTTTAATTGTTATCTTATTGATATATTATTGTTGTGTGGGGAATATTGGGTGGGACTATAGGAAAGGCCCACTACCAAGGCTATAGAACATATAAATTAGAGTGGTTGCGTAGTATTGATTTGCTAGACGGAAATGTCTTGTAAGTTGGTGCGAAGACCACACCTAGGGGAGGTTCTTTCGAAGACATTATCGCCGATTGCAAGTTATTTTTGCATTGACGATAGTGTTGTTAGAAGGGATTTTTCCCCTAGTTTTGACCTTTAAGGAAACCTAACCTGTAGGCTTTAAGAATGCTCAAATGAGACGTTCTTGGATATATCATCTAATCACAAATTTATTTGCGGTGAAAATGATACACCCAAGTTGGGATCCATGATTTTGAGCTCCCCGTTCGGATCCCAGTATTGACGGTTACGTTCGTTATATCGTTAGACCTGCTTTGTCTATTTGGTTAATACGTAACTCTCCCTCAAACCAAATTGTCTTGAAAAAAAAGCTTTGTAGCGTTGCAAGTATCTTTGCGATGCACGAGAATTTGTGGTTGTTGTATCAAAAACCCCTAAGAGCCATCCAGGGGAATAGTTGGGTAGACGTCGAAACCATGTCCGACCGTCCCTTTCAAACCCATGTCTGTTTAACTTTACATGTGATTTTGTGCATAACATCAATATGTATTGCATCACATTGCATTCTTACATGCATTGTCATCATTGCATTCTTACATGCATTACCATCATATGGCATTCTGATATGTATTACCATCATGTTGCATTCTTACATGCGTTACCATTACATCGCATTCTTACATGCGTTACTATTACCTTACATCGCATTCTGACATGCGTTGCCATTATCTTACATTTGCATTCGTAATGCATTATCATGCATTTCGTCTTCGTCGGAAAAACTCATTTCATCTCTTCTATCCAGAAATATCAAACTGTTTACTCGACGCGCGTTCAGAACTCCAAGGATGTCTCAGAGGACTATAGATGAGCTTCAGCATGGTCAGGAACTGTTGAAGGAAGAAGTTAAGCACTTGAAGAGTCAGATGAGTTTGGTCTTGGATCTCTTGCAAGTTGTGTTGAAAAGAGAATGCAACACCACACCAATCTCCGCAAGTTTGGTTGCTGCTCTATCATCTGATGTCTCCATGAGTCAAGGACATCCACACGTGGCGAACTCCCCAGTTCGAAATTCTCCTACTGAGAATCATCCTCGGCCCTCACCTTTGAAGATTCCTCGACAACAACAGTTGCTTACTCCCCGATCGAAGAAGAAGGAGACAAATCGGCATTACCGTCGATATGCTCCACAGGATATTCAGCCAATCCCGATATCATATTCTCGACTTTTGCCTTGCTTGGTTCAGAGTGGTGTTGTGATACCAAGGAGTGAAGCCAGACTGTGGGTTGCTAAAGCTTGGTTTAATGAGAAAGCTAAATGTGCTTTTCATGCTGACTTTGTGGGACACGAAACTGAGAATTGTTCGGCCTTCAAATGCACAGTTCAAGAGCTAATTGATGATAAGATTCTGTTTTTCAAACATAATGGATCGAGCTTAGACATTTTTCTTGCAAGGTCTAATCATAGCAATTTTGGGGAACTTCCAAAACTCATTGGGACAATTGCTTGCCAAAAGGAAGTTGAGACTTTGAAGAGTAGTGATGAAGTAGACCGATGTTCACTTGAAAAGGTGGTAACCTTCAAGAAAGATATCTCAAGTTCTAGCAAAGGAAGTCGGTTGCAACACCAACTCATTATCCTCCATTACCATCTTTCAAATCTTTGCATCAACAACTTTTGTCTCGATCTTCCTCAACTTCGTAGTCGAACTCTCAAAATCAAACTCAATAATTTGGAAAGAAGGAATGCTCCTCTTGATCCAATTCCGCTACCTACAACAACTTCGCCATATCTCGATTCAAAGTTCATTGGTGGTTCCCAAGTTTCTTAACCCACCAAATTTATTCCCGCTTGTTATGATCATAACGCGATGTGGATACCATGATGGAACAAGAGGACACTCGATGAGGATCGCAACGCCTACAAAGCCAAAGTTCAACAGCTGATCGACTGTGTACTTGACTCTTCAAGGAGGAAACTGCTTGTGAATGGAAACCCCGTGACTCAAGTGAATGTCAAGCCTACTAATTTCATCCGAATCAACAGTCAAGACAGAGCTCAAGTCTCCTCAACAACGATTTTTATTTCTTTATCGCATTTTCATGTGTATCTTGTTTAATTGTTTAAACTTTGTTTGCATGTAGAAACTTGTTTGTTTTTATCTTAATGCAATGAGTATGTTTGTCTTGAAGTAATCCATTTGTTGTCAATCAATCCATTCGTTATCACTCTTTAAATTGATTTGCAGCATTTTGATACTAATGTTACCAATCCTTTCGCCTAGGCAAAGATTGGAGGAGAATGACGATAATTGAAAAATGCTAGATCTCTGAATGTATGCTTTTGAGTAGAACCTGGCTTATGATGTACAGGCCTTGTTTCAAATCCCCAAACACCGGAGTTATAAGGGAGATAAACCATCGTTAACCCCCTCGAGCCTTGAAGTAGGAGTTTCTTTTCTTTCCAAAAACCTTCATTTTAACCTGTGGCGGGTAGTGTTCAGCTAATCCGTCGAGCTTAAAACTCATCAAGAGAGTAAGCATCAAAGGATACAACAATGGCTATCCTTCAAAAGGTTGAGAAAGGCCAAAACCACAGTAGTCGACCTCCATCTATCAATAGTGTGCATCAAAGGAGAATGATACCATGTTGGGTATCTCTAGCACATCAGAAAGGTCAACAGATGACGACACCATAACGGTTCTTCATCTACCAAGGACTCAGACATCACTTTACCAAATCAAAGGTTGTATAGATCCACGACTTGTTCAAAAAAAATGATGAGTATGAAAGAGATAAAAAGCCCGCTAAGTCGGAATTTAGTAATAAGTCGCTTAGGCAAAAGTCAGGCAAAAGTCAGAAAAAAAAAAAGGAAAGAAAATCTTGAAATGCATTGTCAAAAAAAGATTTTTCAACAAAGAACAAGTCGTGTGGTCAAATTCCAAAAGACAAAATGTGAGTGACTGTCGTGTCCAAGAAACCTCGTAACGGTTCCTCAACCATCATAACTCCTCTCGAGATGAGTGCTCGATCGATAGTTGAACTTAGGATTGAAGAACATTATGGAGGATGGGCGGGTACCAAATATTTTGAGCCTAAAGATCCTTTTTCTAAAAAAAACCGTGAACCAGATCACGTTACAACCCTTAAAAGTCCTAATTGAAGCATGGGTTAATTCAAAGCATATAACGAAGAGATCGCGTTTACCTGACTCCTACAGTGCGTGTTAAGTATCTGTGTTGGTATCATATGCTCGTCTTGTCTTTCAAAAAGAAAATTTTCAGTGTTGCACTCCAAAAGTGTTTCACTCACAAAAAATCATAATGTTTTACAAAACTTCAAGACGCATAAATGTTGCATTATAATTGTCACAATAAACATTCTTCTACATGTAAAAGAATTGTTTGACATTGAAGAAGTTCTCATAATGAACATCAGTGAAGATTTTAACTTTGTCCAAAGAAGAGAAACTTGATTTTTTCTGCTGAGCTAGCAGTTATTGGTAGCAAGGGGCAGGACGTCTAAGGACTCCTTTGAGCATATCACAAGTTGTCTTCTCATGATTCTGTTAATTTGGGGGCAATCAAATCGAAATTCAGCTTCTCGAACTTCTGCCAATCCGGGGGAAAATCCTTAAAGAGCAATCAACAAGTGGTTTGGACTTTCTCAAAAGAGCAGTTAGCCTGGGACAACTATTGTTCCATGTTTCAGTCAACTTGAAGCAATCACCTCGAGACATGGGAGTCTCTAAGGCTGTTTACATTGGGGCATTTCGCTCAATCTTTTTCAACCAATCGGCCCAATCAATCTGAGAAAATTACTTCGACGCATGGAAGCCTTCAAAAGCTCTTGTTCCACCAAGTTAGCCGCTCACTTACTGTTGATCTGAAGCAATTACTTCGAGACGTAGGAATCTCTCTAAAGCTCGTCCGGGAGCAGGTCTTCCCGATGCTCGCATGACTCCTTATTCAGATGCAGTCGATCTGAGGAAAATATTCGAGATGAAGAAGTCTTTCCAAGACTCATTCTAAAGCAAGCTTGTTGAAAAGATTCATCTGAAGCAACTACTTCGAGATGTTGGAGTCTCTCCAATGTTCATCCTGGGGCATTTACGCAAAGTATGCCACTCTAAGATTTGATAAATCTAAGGAGGTTATTTTGAGATGTAGAAATACCTCCAAAGCTCCTATCGAGGCATAATATTCTCAATATCCAGTTCCTTTGAATTACTGATGATCAGTAAAGTATCGCATCAGAATACAGGATGCCGGGGCACTCCTTTTCGGGAAAGATTTCTAGAAGGTCTAACAGACCGGGACAGGTCAAGGTTCTGAAGTCGATATATCTCTTGAGTGCAAAATCTAATGCAGCTGCATTCCCACGCATGGGGCACGCCTCTCATCATTATCTAATCAATTCAGAAGTTTGCTATTCTTCCTTCTACAAGAATTAGTATTGCAGCCCTTCCAGCGGCAATTCAACATTTGGGAACTTGGTCAATCATCTTGTTGTGCCATGCTTTTATCCTCCGGACTAACGATGTCGAGGATTCAGTTTGATAGCCAGTGCATTAACCAAGATATTCATGCATTCATTCATTCATGCATTCATATCATATACTATAGCACATTCATTCATAAACCTCAGCCAGGACTCGGGATGTTTCAAGATCTGCTAGTGATGCTTCTCAGCAGAATCATAATTTGAAGACTATTTTGAATGACAAATTTATTCTTCCGATCGCAAGTTTGAGGGCTCGACCATAATTGGTCTACAGCAATGATGATTCTCAAATCGAATCTATTCCAGAGTGATTGGGTTTCCCTAAGCGAACTCGTGTGTCAATGAAGCTTCTTGTTCGGATTTCCAATGATACTTTTTATAGAGTTTCTTTGAGGTATCCCATTAAAAGGAGAAGACTTTTATCAAATGACAATCGATTTCTCCCCTGTGAGAATGATTGTGAAAGACAATTGACAATAATGTCAACTCCCAATGAAGTCTCTTCCCGAGAATCGATTGATCATCCCCAAGAATTCTTATGACAACAAGATTGTTCAATTGATTCCCCAAAGGACGCTTTCGCTCTCTCAACAAGATCGTGAAATCATATACTATTTGCATTAGAAAAATCATATCATGCATATCATACTATGCATCGCTTCGCTATTTGTTTTGCGTGTTTTCAACCGAATCAGAATATCCTCGTAAGGATCAAATTGAAGGGTTAGTTCTCAGACGACAAAATTATCCTCTTCTCTCCAATACAAGTTACACTTGTATGAATCTTAACAACTGATGTTTTCTCCAATCGGGATTTCTTCCCCAGCGAAACAGTTGTTTCTTTCAGACGGACTCCAATGTCAGCAAAATTATTCAACCGGGAATCCCCAATGAATTTTCCATACGGTCTTCTTACGAAGTGTCTCCAGCGAAACTTATTTCAATCCCCAAGTGAATCTCCTTCAGAAAGGATTACTACAACTTTATTCTTGGTATTTTCAAAAATTTCTTTCAGACAAGAATCATCTCAACAAATATTATTGGCGGTGGCTTCCACAATATACTCCCCTGAGTTGTTTTCAGAAAATTACATCAAACTTCTGGTGCGTTTATTTCCCCAGTAAGTCATCAACTACTCAACAAATAAATATCCACCCGGCGGGATGTTTATTCAAATCTCAAGATATTTCTCCAACTCAGACGTTGATCCACATATCCACTTGCTACAACGCGTTGTCCATACAATGTCAGAAATCAAGCTCAATACCCTAGAAGTTTTTCACCACAGCGCCGAATCGATTCTTCTATCAACGGTAAAGCTACCGCATACAAATTGAAGATCTTGTCAACTCGAAGTTGTTCAACATGTCCGTACATGTTCAAGAAGATCTCTCATCGCCAGGTGTGTGAAACAAGATTTACCGACTTCATAAACATCTATATCACGCCGGTGTGCTAGATATTGTTTTGTTTATCCCCAGAGAATTGTACTCTCGGGTGCGCTACTGAATTTGTTCTGCGAGTAACTCAGAGGTTACACGGTCAAAGACATTCAGCATGCCATGGCTCCTCGCACTTTCATGCACCAACAATTCCGATATTGTTCTAGCCATATATTCAGAGAACTCTTTGTTAAGTTCTCAATCATGTCAATCAGAGAACTCTTTGTTAAGTTCTCAATCAACAATCAGAGAACTCTTTGTTAAGTTCTCAATCGTGTCATTTCAAATTTTGTTTAAGGTCTCTAGGTATTCCTTAGTTCAGGGAACTCTTTGTTAAGTTCTCAATCGTGTCATTTCAAATTTTGTTTAAGGTCTCCAGGTATTCCTTAGTTCAGGGAACTCTTTGTCAAGTTCTCAATCGTGTCATTTTCAATTTTGTTTAAGGTCTCCAGGTATTCCTTAATTATCAGGGAACTCTTTGTTAAGTTCCCAATCATGTCAAATTCTTAATATATTGTTTTTCTTTTCGCTTGAGAAGTTCGTTTCGCTTCTCATAGCATTTTCATTAACATTGTTGTCAACTCATTTCGGTTATCCCCCAGTGTTTTCGAAATCTCCTAATTATTTTTCAGTGTGCACTGTTGTGTTAAGGCATTCCGATGATTGCTTAGCAAGTTTCTCTTCAAACATTTTCTTGGCTCCGTAGTCAAGATATGTTATCCAATTTCTTTTATAGGGAAAATTTTCGGGGTTCTCTAGTATTCAATCCTCTTCCACCTTGAATGTTCGAAAGCTACCAATCTTTCTCACTTATCAGGTCTAAGACGATTGAATAGGGGCAACTGTCGCACCCCAAAATTTCCCCTATCTATATCCTCGAAATGAGGATTCACGCTCTTTGTCTTTGAGAATCTCTTTGTACATAAATTGTCTCCAATATACCTCTCCGATTGTGAAATCACGCCTGCTTGGGCCTTTGACGCTTAATACAAGAATTGGTTCATTTGATTAGATTATCTGGATTGATTCCGAAGGATAGGTCGTCTTGTGGAAATTGTGAATTAAAGTATGCTCTTCATTTTTTTGATCATATGGAAATATGTTCTGACTTTATGGGTCTCTTACGATTTGTTCGTTACTTGCGCTATAAGTTATTCGAAGTTTCTTTGGCAAGAGGATATTCTTTTGTGGTCCATCCGAATTTTAAATTGCAAAGAGTTGTAAAGTTTCTCAAGCCCAAGCGGAAATTCAAAGATTTCAAGCCGATGAAAAAAGGATTGTTACGCTTTAATTTAACAAGTTGGTCACAAGTTTGAGTTCAAAGGAAATTTTGAATTCTGCTTAAGGAACAATGCAAAATAGAATTATCGGATTTTTTTTACAGCAACTCAAATGTTCAAGATTTAAATCGGATTTTTAAATCCTAAAGCATTGTATCAACATTGGCAAAGTGGATTTCAAATACCGTCCAAATGCGAGTTTCATTCAAAGATTTCCAAACACATTACAAGTTCATTCGAAAATTCTTGCAAATACGGAGTGATTATGTTACAAGATTCCTACGAGTTACAAAGAGACTAGACTCGAAGTTTTTTACAATGCAAACTCAATTGATTCCTAATCTAATCTTAGGATTGCTAAATGAGTTCTTCGATACTGCTTGCAAATGCTTCCAATCCCTACTTCCTTTGCTTCATCGATGTGAACCTTCCATCTTGGATCCATCCTCCACCATCATTCTTGTCAAGCCTTCCTATTCTTTGATCCAATCTCCACATGCCACATGAAACAAGAGAAAAAGTGTGGTTAGCAAGAAAAACATAAATGAAACAAAATGCGAAATTATCAGAGATTTGTTAACTGTTTTTCAAGGATCATCATTGGTGTTCATGGAATCAGTTTAATGATGAACCTCATAATCTCGAGCAAGATTAATCATCGATGAAAAGAAATCGCTTATTTACAAATCACGAAGGGATTCGGTTCACAAATAAGCCTAACTCAGGTTACTCATCATGGTTAGCGGTCTAATCATTCTAAACGGGCAGCAAGCATCATATGAGGCGACGGTTTAATGATTCTAAACAGGCAGCAATGATTCTAACAGGCAGCAAGCATGAATGATAACAATTATGGATTCCCAACAGTTCACGATATATTCCAACGAGGCAATGGTTTCTAATTCCAACAAAGCAACCCAATGTAAGTTTAATCCCAACCACACGCTTACTAATCCCACTCACTAATCCCACGAAAAGATAATCAAGGTAGCAAAGAAGTAAGACAAAGGTTATGTTTATCAGTAATCAAGCCAACAATGATATAGCAGAGTCGATGTAAGAAAACAACATATACAAGCAACACAGCAGCAAATACATGAAAAGGAAAGAGTGTTTTAAGCATGTTTTCACCCAAAGGTGAAAAGAAGTGAAAATGAAAATGAGAGTTTCGAGATAAAACCAAAACCAAAAGTGTAGTATCTGAGGCATCAGTGTTGAGGAGAAAGAGGAAATTGGTATCTGTTCTATCAATTCATTGGGACCAGAAGAAGGCAAAGACAAGATATAGCATCTGTTTCCATCAGTCAAAAGAAGAGGCAGCATCTGTTCTACGATAAAAAAACAGAAAACCAATTCAAAAATCCAAAAATCCCAGAGAAGCAAGCATACGAAGAAAACAGTTCCCAAACAGAAAACGAAACATTAACATTTCATCATCATCTTCCCGAAACCAAAAACCCTCAGAAAGTAAAAGTTTCAGAAATATATTCTGAAGTATAGAGAAAGAAGACGAGGAAAAGAAAAGTTTGGAGGGATCTCACCCGAGTAAAGCCCATAAACTCTTCCTCATAGCCATACGTCTCCAAAGCCCAGCTCCCACAGTCAGGCCAGAATCGCAAGCAAGAGGTAGGGTTTCGGAACCTTTTTCAGTTTCACCAACAATCTGTCAAACCAGAGAAACAAACATTCATAGTCAAAACAAACATTAGAAATCAAACATGCAGTACAGTTCGAAGTTCGAAGGAGAAGAGAGATGACGATCGGTGAGAGAGAGAGAGAGTGAGATCGCGACAGCGAGGGAGAGATGAGAGTGAGATCGGGCGGCAAGAAGCCGCGTGAGGACGAGAGCGAGAGGAGGAGCGGACATCGCGAATGGGAAACCCGAACGGTGAGGAAGACGCGATAGGCGTTGAGAGCGAGAGATGAAAAAAGTTTGGGTTCGAGATTGCATCGTGAGGAGAGGCGATGGAGTTTCTTTTCTTATTTCTTTTCTTTTAATTGTTGTTTTGTTTTAATAAGTATTAGTACTAATAACTACTACTATTATCATTATAACATACTAATTATATTATAATTTTTCTTAATTAATAATTATTTATTACTTGACAAAAGCAATATTATTATAATTTCTACTAGTATTATCACTATCACCATTATTTATTCTATTACTATTATAATTAGTATCATTATCATTATTGTTATTAAAAACTATTATTTAGTTAATTTTACATGTCTTTGTTTTTCTTAACCAATAGAATGTGTAGTGTATCCCAATATCCCAAAATTACCAAAAATAATAATAGTAGAGTAGTTAGACATTTTTAATAGGAGATTTGCATTTTTCTTTGTTTCCTCTCAGATTCGACATCGACATGCCCGTATTGCCACTACTTCCATGATCAATGACGATCGCGCTTCATCCGAAATTTTTGAAGGCTCGTGGCACTTTATTTGGGCCTGTGAGTATCTATCTCTGTTTTCTTGTTGCACCGCTCAAACCGGCCACCTGTGCTATTTCTAAACTATCTTTTCAATTAATTTATTTTCAGAATAATATTTTTGTGCGATGTACTAAATGATTATTGGATATGATAGTTTGTGTTTGATGATTTATCAATTAAATTATTAGCCGATTTTTCATCAAACAAAAAAAAATCATCTCCAATAATTATTTAAATTTCCGATTGTATTGTATGATAGTTTTGTCTGTTTACTTATTCATTCAGCCATTATTCACCATTGTACACTTTGCACACAATTTAAATTTGAAATCAATTCGATTCTGCTTTGATTGACTCATATGTCAATTTCCTAAAGGGTCTCGTAGTTGGGGATGGGCATGGCCATCCTCACAAGATTGGTTAAAGCCCTTGTTGCTTTAATCGATCATAACCCGAAACAATATTGGTCTATATACCAATCACCATGCACCAGGGTCTCATGGTTGGGGATAGGAGCACCTATCCTCACGAGATTAATCAAGTCCATATACTTGGTTAATCATAACCCGCATCCATTCCATCTTAGTACGCGTGTCGAACACTTTTCGCAATTAAAATTCTAAACCCCGATCCAACGCTTCTCTCCTTTCAAATAATTTCTCAAATAAATTTCTATCTCTCCTCCCAAGCATATGGTAGTCACCCAAGATCGACCCTCGACCGTATGCTTGGTGTCTTCAATTGAATTTAATTAAACGTGAATCATGTTTCACCTCACTTTTCTTAATAAAACTTTTGGGTAGAAAAGATGATTCGGATGTTTCGTCCACTCATCCGAGTAATTGGGGCAGCCAACGCTTATGGTCCGATACTGCCTCCCACATAAAACAAAATAACTCATTCAAACTCTTTTTATCGCTCATATGCGGTCGTTAAACTCTTTTCCGACAAAGAGTGTGCAATAGTCGTTTCAAATACGAACAAGGACTTAAGCTTTTCAAACAAACAAAACAAGTCCTGGTTCAAAGTATTTGAAATGTCTAAACGCACGATTTTTTCAGATAAAATCAAATACAACCAATTAAAACCTTTTTTTAAGAGGAACTACAGAGTTTTGACTTTCCCATTGCACAAGGGAATATGTAGGCACACGGTTCAAAAACTGTGCCAAACTCAAAATAATAATAATCAAATTTCTTTTCTTTTATAACTTAGAGATTAGCGAATATACACACACACGTAACTAAATGGGTCCCATCGACGATGGATGTAAGGGTGCTAACACCTTCCCTTACATAACCGACTCCGATTCCAATTTTTGGTCGAGACCGTCTTATCCGTTTGTTTGGGGTTTTATCTATATTTTCCCTTTCCTTTTGGAATAAATAAAATTAGGTGGCGATTTCACTAGTTTTCGAGAATTAAAAGATTTTTGAAAATCGAGTTGCTTCAGGGTGTTACAATTATGGCATCGGAGAAGAGAAAGCGAAGAATTGTTTTGTGTAACCGTTTCTGTTAAGCTTTTTTATTTATGGCGGAAGGAAAAGTTTGTTATAGTTTTTTTCAATGGAGGAAGTTTGAGAGCGAGGGAGAGTGAGGTGAGTTATGGTGGTTGTTGATGGAACTCTTTTTTGTTGTAATAGTTTCTTGGTTATTGAAGGTGGGAGCGATGAGAGATAAGAAATGGTGAATGATATTGTTGAGAGTGAGGTGGAAAAGGGTGATCTCTAGAAAAAATCAGCGGAAGAGATACGGTAATTATGTTGTGCACCCATCTCAACCATCTTCTCTTTTATTTTCAGCGATTTTTATCCATAGCGCATACACTGCACGCTGATGTATGCGTTATATATATATATATATATATATATATATATATATCCTTGCAATACTCGGGATTTTCTCAAAGTTTCTCGTATCTCAAGCTTAATGGCTCATCACCTTTCCACCTTTATAACTTCTGATCCATGGAATATTTGATGAAATTCCTTCTACAACCTTATAGACTATGAGAAGCTGAAAAAACTTGGTGTTGAAAAAGTATTGAAAAGATAATTGGAGCACCGTCTAAATCAATCTTGAAGTCCTATACTTGGACTGGTTTGAAGATACTCAAGACATTCTCCAAGTGCATGTAAACCACCCAATCTGTGTACACTACTTTATAAAATTCTAACTCTTCTGATACTCAATTGAATGAGACCAACTTGGTGCCATTGGAAATAGGGCACGTGGTAGAACAACATTGTGTTTCATTGCAAACCCAAACAAAGCCTTAATCATGGAGAAAATTTGACTTGAATTTGTCACATGACTGTTGATGAAATTCGGTTAGGTGGAAAGTTTCTAACGCTTTCATCTCACAATTTATCAACTTCAAACCACTAACTTTGAGGCTCCATATCTTTTGCTGCAACGTCCGAAATAATTTCGAATCGAACTTGTAGAGGACTTGGCAAACTCCAACTTTCATGTTCAATGTTTTTCGTATGTGTGTTCGAATCTGTTGAAATTGATATTTTCTAAAACATTAATTACTTTACTTGTTGGTGTTAGTTTGCTTGTTTATGTTACTTTTCTTGTTGTGTCACTTTACTTTACTTGTTGTGTCACTTTACTTGTTATTGTTACTATGATAATTAGATTCTTGCTTGTCGAGATAGTAAAAGTAGACCAAAAATAATGATGCCTACTATTTATTCTACTATTTAGAATAGTGTTGCTTTAGATTTTATTTCCACTCCTACAAGCAAGCTTATTGCTTGGCTCTATATATTTGTAGTACTTTTCAACTTAATGCATATGAAAAACAACATAACCTTTTCCTCTAAAAATTATCTTTATTATTTTGTGGTTTCTATCCTTCTCTTCTACACCACTTTCCATCACTCCTATTTTTCTTACATGGTATCTAGAGCTTCATTGATCTTAACAGGTCTGTGAAAAAAAAACCAACAAGAAAAATATTTGCAAAAAACCTTTAAACACCATAAATGGATTCCAACAATAGTACTTTACCTCCACCTCCTATGTTTGTAGGAGAAAATTATCATTTGTGGGCTGCAAAAATGAAAGCTTATTTGAGAGCAAAATGTTTATGGGATGTTGTGGAAAATGGAAGAAACCCACCACCTCTTCCAAATAACCCAACAGTAGCTCAAATAAAAATCACAATGAGGAAGTGGAAAAGATGGAAGAGCACTTTCCATTATACATGCAGCACTACATGATGATATATTTATCAAGATCTTGAATCTTGAGATTGCAAAAGAAGCTTGGGACAAGCTGAAGGAGAAGTTCCAAGGGAGTGCAAGAACAAAGATGCAAGTGTTGAACTTGAGAAGAGAGTTTGAAGCACTAAAAATGAAAGAAACTGAAACTGTTAGAAAATTTTCTGACAGAATTTCGAAGGTTGTTTCACAAATTAGATTGTTGGAAGAGGAACTCTGATCAAAGAGTTGTGGAAAAATTTAGTGTGTCTTCCAGAGGTTTGAAGCAAAAATATCCTCTCTTGAAGAAACTAAGGACTTTTCTCAAATCACACTTGCAAAGCTTGTTAATGCTTTGCAAGCTACTGAGTAAAGAAGATCTTTAAGGATGGAAGAAAATGTTGAAGGTGCTTTTGTGGCCAGTACCAAAATCAAAAACCAAAACTATAACAGTTTTGAGAAAAATTATTTTGGTGATAAGAAAGGAAAAGGAAAAAGGGAGGAATTCAACAAAAAAGGAGAGAGTTGGAAAAAGAAGTTTCCACTTTGTCAGCATTGTAAATAGGATACTCATTTAGAAAAGTATTGTTGGTACAGGCCAGGAGTTAAATGTAGAGCCTGTAATTAACTTGGTCATGTGGAGAAGGTTTGAAAAAACAAAGTAAATCAGCAGGAACAATAAGCCCAAGTTTTTGAACACCGCCAAGAAGAAGAACAATTATTCATGGCTTCTTGCTATTCATTCAATAGTAGCAAAGAAACATGGCTAATAGATAGTGGATGCACTAATAAAATGACTCACAATGTTGAAATTTTTAAGGAACTTGATAAGTCATTCTGCACCAAAGTTACTATCATCAATGGAGAAGATGTTGATGTCAAAGGAAAAGGTGTTGTAGCTGTTGAAACTCCCTCATGTGTCAAATATATTTTAGATGTTTTATTTGTACCTGAAATAAATCAAAGTCTTTTAAGTGTGGGGAAAATGATGGAAAAGAACTATTCATTGCATTTCAAAGACATGATATGTAATATTCTAGATTCTTATGGATCTAAGTTAATGACGGTTGAAATGAGAGGTAAACATTTCTCAGTAGAATAGAAGCAAACAACCATGCATGCATTTCTAAGTACTGTTAGTGATTCCTCTTTGTGGCATAAAAGGTTGGGTCACTTTAGTTACTCAACCTTAAAACAAATGAGTTTTAAATTTTTTTTGTGAGCACGATGCAGTCCGCCATCAATTTACTGTTCTTTACACTCCTAAACAAAATGGAGTGAGTGAAAGAAAGAGTTTGGAGACCAAATTTTTTTTTGTTAGAAGAGATGTGAAGTTTGATGAGTTCTCTAAATGGAATTGGGAGAAAAGTCAAGTGAGGTCCACGTAAGGTATTGCCTATGGAGGATGGTTTGAAGATCAAAATTCGAAGATGGAGGAGAAAATTATAATAGTTATGCTAATTTTCCAACCCGATGTACTAGATCCTTGAATGATATTTATGCCAGTGCAATATTGCTACATTAGAGCCTACAATCAGATGTCGACGCTGCTAATGTTGATGGATGGAAAGCTACCATGCGAGGAGATAAAGATGATAGAGAAAATCAAATATGGCGCCTTGTAGATAAAGGAAATCCGTTTGAGTATTGCAATTCATAAAATCAGATTGCAATTTTAATGACCAAAGCTATTTTCAAGGGAAAGTTTGAAAAATTGAGATCAACGCTTGGAGTATTCAAGAAAAATCTCAAGGAGGAGTGTTGGAAATTGATATTTTTCTAACACATCAATTACTTTACTTGTTGGTGTTAGTTTGCTTGTTGATGTTACTTTTCTTGTTGTGTCACTTTACTTTACTTGTTGTGTCACTTTACTTGTTATTGTTACTATGATACTTAGATTCTTGCTTGTCAAGATAGTAAAAGTAGACCAAAAATAATGATGTCTACTATTTATTCTACTATTTAGAATAGTGTTGCTTTATATTTTATTTCTACTCCTACAAGCAAGCTTATTGCTTGGCTCTATATATTTGTAGTACTTTTCAACTTAATCCATATGAAAAACAACATAACTTTTTTCCTCTAAAAAATATTTTTATTATTTTGTGGTTTCTATCCTTCTCTTCTACAGCACTTTCCAGCACTCCTATTTTTCTTACAGAATCAAAGAGAAAAATAACCTCAAACGCGCGCACAACAATTGTTTGAATATTGTAAACATGATGAATTCATATTTTTTGACCTACGTAACATTCGATCCGAGTCCCGAATGAATTCGACTCCTTTGACAAAGTTGTAGACTATCATAAGATGAAGAACTTTGCAATTGAACATTTTTTGATTCGGGGTCGATAACTAAGAGAAAATCGAACCCGAACTCGTCAGACTTACCATATTGACACGCACTCTATAAAAAATTTATGTGTTGAATATTGTAAACATGATAAATTCCTATTTTCCAACCTACATAACTTTCAACCAAATCTCGAAGAATTCGATTTCTATGGCAAAGTTGTAGACCGCCGAGATGAACAACTTTCTTTAAGTGTTTTCTGAAACAGAGCCACGAACTATATGAAAATCGAACCCGAAGGTGTCGATCTCGCCATGTGAAAACTTCACCAAAATTTCACTAAGTGTTGAATATTGCACACGTGATAAATTTATATCTTCGAGCTTTGTAACTTTCGATCCGAGTCCCAAATGGATTCGAATTCTTCAGAAAGTTGTAGATTGCATTTAAATGAACAACTTTGACTTTGAACTCAACTCAAAACTATGCTTGAAAACACATGTAAAATGCCTCCAAGTCGGACACTTGAACATGTTGAAAACACTCAAAGTTTCACTAAGTGTTAAATTTCCAAAGTTGTGAACATTAAACTTCGAGCCTCATATCTCAAATCCGGTCATTTTGGAGAAATATTCACAAGGAAAATTTGAAGTACAAAATACGCTCTTCCCAACGATTACCAATTCGCGAACTTTCACCATAAATGGGTAAGATAGAGTTGACAACATGGTTCCGGATCATGAAGCTCTTAAAACTTTTAAAAATTCTAAGTCCAAGATTACTTAAAATGCAAGAAATCTCGTTATCTTCGATTCTTTCGACTTTTCTCAACAAATGACCATATTTTCTCGATATCGACTTTTGACAATAATTTTGACCAAAAATTCCACTCGGTCAAACTTTCACCTTTCGTTGACTTTTCAATACGCACACTCGAATCTCTTTTTATCCGACCATTCTTGATTTTTTGACGAATCGTATGGATCGATAAGTCGATGTAGATACTTCAAGACTCACAAAAGGTCGAGAATCGCCTCAGCTCAAATATTCGACCACAACACAGGTTTGCTTGAAAACCTTAATTAATACCCGCAGGATAGGAAATCAGAGCCTCAAAACCTTGATTCTCATGAGATAGTCAGAAACCTTTAGACACACACATCATGTACATTGAGATGACGCTTGGAATAACAGAACCTCAACAATTCAGACTTCGAGAATCAAACCTCTTCTTCAAAATGGTATACACTCACATAATTGAAAAAATCTCGATCACATGGTTAACGCATGAATGATATGTATGTAATGCACCTATTCATTAAGTGTAAGCCAATTATTTATTGAAAAATGAAGAGGAAGAATTTTGGGGTACAACAACGCTATTATAGTTTGGTAACAATGGTTTATTCCCATCATTGTTGTCAACTACCTATTGACAAATCGAGGAAATGATCACCATTAATCTCTTGTTTATAGTAGATGGATCATGTTGATGGGATAGACTTGTCTTCCGTGTTGATAGTGTGTAAAGTAAATTGAAGTTCTATCGATAAGATAGTTGTTCACCATATTGGGTGATCCTAATGGAAACTTGTTACGAAGGAGTTGGGACTTATTGAATAGTTTAGATATTTGAGGTTGTATGTGAGCTAACGCCACAAAGTGTAAGGTTGAGGATATCAAAAGTGAACAATGATTGTTCTCGTGAAATTAAAAGAGTCGGTTAAATGTGAAACTCGTAAATATGATAGTTGATAGAAATCAAAATGAGGATAGTGACCTTACGAAATATCATTAGAATGGCGCAGATGAAGCGTGATGTCGCACAACTTGTTATATGTGTGTGACTTATTAGGAGTCAAGGGTTAAACATTAGAAGCCTACGGGAACGATGCAAACTATTGGACATCCCATAATGGAAGTGATAGGTTAAAGGTTTATATATTATTCGTGGCACTGTGTTATACCCCAATTTTTTCCTCTAAGATTCTCTCACACTTCATACAATTGCATTCCACAAAGATCATAAATGGTTTCTCCCTCTCCTTTTCCTATCTTTGGGTTTTCTTAAGAGATCACCAAGCACCTTTGGATGAGTTTATTTCGTGTGTGATGATTGATACTTGGCTAATCATGATGTATATACCATTTGTTTTCTAGATATTATGATGTAGGTGGATGATGCAAGAGTTTCTTATTTAAGGAGTCAATAGGTTCATGTGTTTATTTCCATGCATTCTCTCCTCAATCTAATTTAAGACTTATATTATCATATACTATGGCCTCTTGTCTTGAGTGTATGCTTCATGCTTGAAAGAGATCATCAAATTTGAATAATTCTCCATGCTATGACCATTTATCTTGAAATTAGGCTTTTGGACTTCTGAGGACCATATCTTGGTGTTTGTATGAAGTTTGTGGATGATTTCAAATCCATTTTATTGTTAAAACTACTTATAATATGAATATGCTTTGATCTAAGGAGTTTAATTGATGAGAAGATTGTTTTGGAGGTCTATGATTGCCAACTCTCTAGATTGATACTTCGTCTATCTTGTATGACTTCAAAGTATCATAATTTTGGAGTGGAAGGCCATGTTTGGATGAAAAGGAATATAGTCACTTTTTGTGAAAAACTTAGAATTTGGAGATGGTTTTTGGTGATTTCAAATGATCACAACTTCTAACTCAGGATGCCAAATGCTACCTTTCCAAGTGCATTGTAAAACTTGTAACCTCAGCTTTCCATAGAGTCCAAGATTGCATCATAAAGGTTCCTGAGCAATGAGCTATACATGTTTGAAGGAGGTTCCATGTCATCCTGAGCAATGACCTTCATCCTTTTCATACCGGTCTGAGGAATTTATTTCACAGTTGGTGGAACTCCAATTTTGAGAGGCTTGAGGTCAAGATGATGACGTGACGCCTTCAGCCAATGAGAGTGTGCCGTGTAATTTTTTTGAATTGAATTTGGTGTGCTGGCCATACTGTGCACGCGTAATAGGAGCCATTGGATCTGATTACTTTTTTGATTCAGACTCGATCCAACGAGTGATATCTTTCGTTGTTTTATTTTTTTAATTTAATTTTAATTTGTAATCCGTGTGAAACAAAGGAGGTCCATATCAGGCATAGCGTGTGTGATCCCTTGGATCTGATTACTCACGCATTTTGACTGTGATCAGATGGTCCATATTTTTTGGTTTTTATTTTTATTTTCTGATTTTATATTTTAAATGTTTTAAACTTCAAAAAATCCTAGAAAATTCATTTGTGACTCAAAAATAATGAAAAAAATCACAAAAACATTTTCAAATGTTTTATTTCTGATTTTTATTTTTTCATAATTTTATTTTCAGATATGATATTTTTTATGATTTTTCTCTTTTATATAATGTTTTTAATTGTTTTAAAATACTTTTTGACATTTTAAAATTCTGGAAAAATTATGGAAGGGTCCAATGGTCATTTGACAAATATTGGTGACCCCGTTTTATTTTATTTCTTATTTTACTATATTTTTTGAAATTTTGGTTCATTTCACCTTTTATTTTATTTCTGAAAAATATTTTCCAAACTTTTAAAATTCTGAAAAAAAAATTGTCAACACTTGTTGACCTATGTTCGACTTTAGGTAATTTTCTTGGAATTTTATTTTGATGAAAAATATTATTTATGTATTTCATTAATAAAGTCAAATTAAATAACCTAATTTCAAATTATATTTTATTCACTATTTAAATCATTTATAATTTTTTATTTTTATGGATTTTGAACTTATTTGAGTCATACGCTTCTCAACATCAATGGAAATTGGTGTTGATAAGTCTTTGACCAAATCCACCAAGAAAGTTGGTTGATTTAGATGAAGCGAGACTGAATAAATTCATTTGATGCATTGTAAATTTGTAATTTGTTTCTTCTTCTCCATCTTATTTTTCTTTTGTCCCGATTCAGAAAAAGTGATCAATTGGTGGCATGAGCTTTAATGTTCAAACATAAGCCCTGAAAGATGAATTGATCTTTGATTTTGGTTCAACACTTGTGGCGCTTATTGTGTGGTCGCGTTGATTTTTAATCAAGCTTCTGGCAAGTTTCCACTAACCTTGTCCACTTGAAATTCTCAATCTTCTTTGATCAAGTGATGTGATAATTCTAAAACCGGTGATATACTTGACAAAAAGCAATTGAAATTTGCCGTGTGGTCGCGTTGATTCTATCAAGCTTCTGGCAAGTCTTCATGCGCAAGTTTCAAGATGATCGCCTTGTTGACGACTTATTACTAACAATTCGATGATATACTTGACAAGTTTCAAGATGGTCATCTTGTTAACCTTTATTAATTTCTTTTTATTTTATGCTCTTTACTTTCCGCTTTTACTTTCATGCTCTTTAGTTTATGCACTTTACTTTTACCATTTAGATTTCCTATCATTTTTTCTTTGCTCATTTGAGCATTTTATTTTCATGTCATTTTTCTTTGCTCACTTGAGCACTTTATTTTCTTGTCATTTTGAATTTGCTCACTTGAGCTTTGTTATCCTTTTCCAAAATACCTAATAATTCAACTTGAACATGACAAACTTTTAATTGGACTTGGTTACTATCCTTATGCTCGGAGTTTGATCTTTTGACTTAGGATTAGGACCCTCACCCCCAACATGGAGATTTATGTGCCCTTGGTGTTATTCTGTCTTGCTTGGTTATTATCTTTGTGTGAAGGTTATTCCATTATACTCGATTAAGAGTGGATTTCCTCCAAATACAGCCGTTACTCTGCCCGTTTTTCTTGAGACATGAATCCATCCAAGGCATTGACTTATCTGAAACTTGTTTTTTTGTCTGGTTATTTGTTGCTTATGTGGTAATCCAAAGGATGAGATATGGTATTGGCTCTTGATGTCAAGTACTAGTTTTCTCACCCTGTTAGATCTTTCGTTACCCTTACCTTTTTACTTTATGCACTTAGGTTAGTCTCTTCATCTCCTCCCATATTCTTTAATTTTCAAAATCTTCCCTCTTTTTCAAAGGATTCTTGTTTTCAAAACTCGAACCGCTTTCATAAAAAACTTGGACTTAGGTCCATGTATTTTTCAAACTTCTTTTTCTTAATAAACTTTCAATTCATTTAATAATACTTTGACTTTTCTTTTGTTAAGACTACAAAATGCCTAACCTCATTCAAACTTTTTGAGCCCTTTGTGGTTTTTCTAAAACATATTTTCTTAAAATCAACCAACACACAACTTTAGTCTTTTTTACCCGAACAACATTAGGTTTTGATTTCAACATTGCACATTGTTTGTATGTGGGCCTGGAACTCATTGGAAGTTCTATCAAACCAAAAATTATAAAAATACTTTTTTTCTCCCCACCATCCATTTTGTACACATACTTTTTTAGTACACATATACAAATTTTCAAAAAGGTTCATGGAGTAATCAGATGCTTGGGTGCCTAACATCTTCCCTTTGCATAACTAACCCCGGTCCCATATCTCTAATCTTTTGTTATGATTTTATTCGCTTTTTCCTAGTACTTGGGATAAAATAAAAGCGCGTAGATGACTATTTTGTTATTTTTTGAGTTAAGTCAATTCAATGGCTTATACTCGTAGTTTTTGCCGCTATAGAAAAGTGGCGACTCTATTGGGGATATTTGACCTATTGTTGGACCATCTCTAAGTTGGTTGACCCTATTTTTTGTTTATTTGTATATATGTGCTATATTTTTGTATATATTGTGTATTTGTTTGTCTGGATGTTTTTTCTGGTTTTCAGGGGTGCTTGGTGTAACACGGTGAACTGACTTTGAGGTTTTTGTATCGCAAATGTGCGGATAGCAAGAGTCGCCACCGACTTTTCTTTTATCCAATTAAGGGAAGATGAAAAGAACAGGAAAAGACTTTCGTTAGATTCTGAGTAAGGGAGAAGGTTATGAAAAGGGAAGGTATTAGCACCCCTTTCCATCCGTAGTTATCTACGGGCTCTTAGTTGCTCTTAGATCACTTTAAAATTGTGCTTTCTGTGTGTTTGAAAAAAATGTTTTGAAAAGGCATTTCGCTTTGACTTTGTAATGATTCATGTAGGAATGTATACAAAGTGTTCTAAATGTTTCGCTTTGAAAAGAGTTTGAACTTGGACAAAAGTGTAAGGTGTGAAAAGTATTTTGATAGAGCAAGCAACTAAAAGTCTTATTACCTACTCGTAATGGTCGTTGTGTTGTTTTATTTTCCTTTAGAATAGTGCTATCCATACCATTAGTTGATAGGTAGCCCTATTCGTTGGATGTAAGCGGACATTCGGGACATCGGATGGTCATAGAAAGCAACTTATAGGAAGTATCCTAGCACATTCTAAGGGACTATCATCATTTTCGTAGGCGACAATCGAGGGTCAAGATCATGTATTCGTAGGCGACATCGTGGGTCTATGATCTTTGTATCGAAGGGACTATGATGATTTGTTTTGAAGGCAACGGTGCTAGAATACCTCTACGCTCGAGGGACATGACCATTTGAATTCGTAAAGGCAACGAGAGAGAATTACCCTAAGGGGTGCATGTGTGAAAGAGTGTGTTGATTCAAATATATTATCTTGAAGTTAAGAGTGAGCTATGTCCAATTTTATCTTGCCATACACGCCTAATTACTAACAGTTTATAGGGTGCGGAAATTAAAATGCGGAAGTATAAAGTGCGGAAATATAAATCCTACGCTATTACATGGCTTTGGGGCAGATACATAATTTAAAATGCGGAAAATAAACGCCCTAATTAAGCTATTACATCTCATAAGCAATTACATAATTGGAATAAAGAAAACGATAAAAAGAAATCGTCCGAAATGAGATAACTTGTGAAAAGATGAGAAATCGGGAAATTCAAAGAAATCGAACAAAAGAAAAATATTAGCAAAAATGATAATTTTTAAATGAGAAAAATATTTTATGCTGGAAATAACATTAATATGCTAAAATAATTTTTTTGGGATTTTTTGGAGGTAATTTAATGATTAAAAACTAATTAAAAGTGATTTAAATGATAAATTATCAAATAAATTAAATATGCATGCAAAATTAATGTTTTTAATTTTATAAATTAAATAAACATTTTCTGGAAATAATGCAAAAAGGAAAGAAAAAAATTTGGTATTTTTTAATGCATGATAAAAAAATTGTGAAAAGAAATTAAAATGAATGCAAAATATTAAATAAAAAGAAAAAAGAAAATAATTGAAAAAAGTTGAGTTTGTAAAAAGAAAATGCAAACCGGTCCTCTCGATTCAACTCGTGACCGTGAGGAGTATCTACCAACAATTTTAACCATCGACAAGTGACACTTGGTGTTAGAAAAAACAAAATCAATTGTTTTTGAATGATTACGTGTCCTGGATATTTGAATCAACTGAGTCAGCGTGCGTGGACCCCATAACTTACGAACGGACGAATCAGGATGCACTATCTCGCCACGCCAGCTTCTCGCCGGTCAAAGGATGTCAACGACGCCGGAGCCCTAGCTCCGGTCGTCTTCTCCGGCAAGCCAAACCTGAAAACTTGAAAAATATGCAAAATAAAAAGCTCTAAGGCATCCTACCCCCCTAAATCGAGGGCTGCGATCTCAACGGTGGCATTAGTTTTGGCTAAATCGTCTCAGACGGTCGATCAATCAAACAGCCTTTTGAACCCTAACCATGATAATGTGTGATTTATGCGTGTATGCTTGCATGTGATGCATCATTCATGATCTATTTGATGCCCTGAATCCATTCAAACACACAAAAACAATTAATAACGCATGGAAAAAGAAAATCGAATTTGTGAATTTACCAAACCGTGAGAGCTAGTTAACGATTCGAGCGATTTGGCTTCGAGCAAGAGTTGATTTTGCTTGCTGGGATGTCAATGAACAAGATGGAATGCTCAAAACACCTTGAAACTGGCTGGAGAATAAAATTCGAAATTTGACAATTCTTGAAAAATTTTGACAAAATAAGGGTTGTGTTTTTGGCTAGGGTTTTGTGTCCTGTTCTTGGCATATTGCTGGCTATTTGTAGAGTGAATTAGGAGAGGAAAAAGAAGGAAAAAATATTTGGTTTTGAATGTGCATTGAATATTTTTCAAATAAAATCAAATTTTGGAAAAAAATTGATTTTCTTCTTAATGAGAGAGCAAGCACGAAATTGGCATGTATCATGGGCTTCCTTGGACCTCAAGTTTGATATAAAATCACTCCTTTTGGAAAAATATCTTATTTTCATATTTTATATAATTTAATTTTGAATTAAATGGTTTTAAATCCAAAAATAAATTAATAAAATAGAAAATTGCCATGGCCAAGCATTAATGGGTCACAAATAACATCATGAACAAGTTTGGATCATAAGATTATAGGCCCATTTGGAAAATTTTGCATTTTGACCAATATCTCCTTTTGTGCAATTGTCCAAAAATGCCCAACTTCTGAATAGTGTATCTTGCTCAATTTTCCACATTTTTTAGTGTTCTTGGACTTTTTGGAAAGCTCTAAGAGTCCTCTAACTAACCTCTTTAGTTTCATATCAATTGGAGTTTCCATGCTCAATATATCTTCAAAACAAAATGTTGACTTTTTGTTGACTTTGAAAAGGACTTGTAATGTTTTGATCCATACCTTCCAAATGAAGCATTTTTTGAACATTCTTGTGAGACATGAAGTTGTAGAGAATTGAATTTCCTTCAAAACAAGAGGTGGTGGAAAAATTTCTAAGAAAGTATGAAGAAGTTATGCCCAACAAAGTTTGTTGACTTTTCCTCAAGAAACCCTAATTTGGAAAGTTTGACTTCTGAGCAAATCTTGAGTTTTCTTGATGAATCATGATTAACCCTTGATCAAATGATGAATGTAACTTCAAAATGAGGATGTTGACCAAAAATCATGAAGTTTGACTGTATGTTGACCACAGTTGACTTTTTGTCCAATACAACCGATTTTTCAACCATCTGAGCAATTGTCTGAGGAAACTTGACTTGTGAGGCTTGAAACTTGTCATGGAGAATCTTTGAAGCATATGAGGAGGCATGAAGGACATTGGAGATGTTGTAAGTCCATCTGGATCTAAGAATCTCCAAACCCTAGTTTGGGTTGATTGTCTAGGAGAGGGTTTGTCTGATCAACCCTTGAGTAATCCTTGAGTATGAATGTATGGAATATCCTGAGAAGATGGAGGGAAAATTTTGGGGTATGACAGCTGCCCCTATTCAATCTTCTTGTACTGGAAGGGTTAGATTGGCATGCTTGCCTTTCGTGACCTGGAGGTAGAAGATGATTGAACACTCGAGTACACCTGAAAATTTGCACTCGCTGTTGGTTGATGATGCGGGAATGGGCTTACAGATGCCATTTGGAGAAGCTGGAGATTTTGCTGGGGAATGAGTCGTACGTTAGACTCGAGATTGTTGTTAGAAACCGACAGGATGGGCTTAAGATGCCATCCGAAAGATTGATGTTGGAGTGAGCCATACGCCAGGCTCTATAGACGCTTCGAAGTGAAAGGAGTGGAGATGGGCTTAAGATGCCATCCGCGGAGTCGACGTTAGACTTCGTGCTTTTTGAATGAAGTTATTGGTTTATATTGGTTTTTAACCAAATATGCAGATTCGAAAATGGAGAAATGTTGACAAGTAGTCGGGACGGGCTTAAGATGCCATCCAAGGCAATCGAGTCGACGCTGACTGTAGTTCCGGGTGATAATAAGAATGAGTCGTATAGTTCTTCGTGCCGACCGCCCGGGGTAGTAGTTGGCAAAATGTGGATAGCTTCTGCTGGTATCGGTATTGATCCACCGCATGTTATCGGAGGATAACTTGTGATCGCTCTGATAGGTTTCCGTCTGCTTCGTATTAATCTTGGATCCGTTGTCGAGGACAACGAGGGCGGTCGCTCGATAGTTTTCCGCTCGATTCGGTCTTAATCTCCGGACCAGCTTGTCGGAGGACAACTAGGGCGGTCGTTCGATAGTTTTCCGCTCGATTCGGTCTTAATCCTCGGACCGTCTGCTGTAGGATTTTCACTTGTTTTGGAAAAAACAAGAGAAACTTTGATAGAATATTGTTAGTCTTATGCAAGGAATGATGCATGACAATGTGTATGAATGACATATGCATATTTTGTGACTTTATGAGAAATTTATGAATGATAGATGCTGTGGTATTTCAAAACATATCCATCCCAAGAAGAGGCGTATGTTCGCTTTGAGGATTTCGATTGGGGATGAAACGGATGGAAATCCTGAGAAGGAAGATAACCTTGATTCCTCCGATGCACTATCTGACCAAGTCTTGGGCCTAGATTTTGCTGTGGATGGTAGAGGTCGAGAAACACGTTGTTGAGGATCCCATATACGCACTGGGGAGAGTCCGGAGGTACTGGGATCTTATGTAAATCCTCGCGAGAGTATTTGATAACCTGAGAGACCGGGTTAGAAGGATCTGGAGCCCGCTGACACCTCCGGCCGGGAAAAAGGTGTAGGTTTCTCCGTGCAATTATCCGACCAAGTTTCAAGTCTCGATACTGTTGTTGTCGGGGAAAAGGGGAATTGTTGAGAGATACCTGCTGGGGACAAATACCTCGGCTGGGGATGCCATATTGTTGCTTCGAAGACGGGTGTAATCCGGTTAAGTTGAGTGGAATCATTGCTCGGGGATCCACCTCTACTCCGCTGGGGGGAGGTTTGTAGTGAGTGACGCCTCTGTGGGGGTCATGCTCTGCGAGGAAATGCATTGGTGACTTTCGTCGTCATCTCAATTCCTGGAGCCTGTAGTAGCTACTTTTGTTCGTTCACTTTTCGCATGTTTGTAAATAGATTTTTATTGTCAGATACATATAATCATTCAACGCAAACGGTGGACTTTATGCAAACGACAACAACAAAAACTCGTAAAGAGAAAGAACTTGTATTTATTTGAAATGTGGCGTATGCCCAAGTAGTTTGTATACAAGAAAAGTAAAAAGCTACGCGGAAACAATCTCGTTAAGTTCCAACTATGCTAGTACTCATATATTTCAAATATCTCATCCCCTTGCTGTCAGTAGAAAGTGAGTGAATTGATCTTCGCCATTTGAATCTTGAATGTTGATAGAGTCCGTAGATAGTGATCGGACGACATAGTCGCACGCTTAAATCCCTAACTTTTGCCTAGACCGCCTTTCGGGTTTTCACCACCGATACCCTTTCTTGCCCAAGCCGCCTTTTCGTGTTTTCGACTGCCGGTGTACATGTTTTGTACATGTCCTTAACTTTGCCCGAACCCTTTGGTTCGCCAGATGCCCTTATTTTTGCCTAGGTCACCGACCTAGAGGGTCTCTTTATGCGTAGTATTTTTGACTATGTCCGCTCACGGTGTGAAGTCTTCACCATCCATGGTGCTAAGTATCATAGTCTACCGAAAATACCGCTTGACTACAAACGGTCCCTCATAGATGGGAGTCCATATGCCCCTAGGATCACCTTGTGGAAGGATGGTGCGCTTGATTACTAGATCACCGACTTGGTAGACTCGGTGCTTGACCTTCTTGTTAAATGCTCTAATCATTCGCTCGATAGATCTATCCATGGCAGATGGATGCGAGTCGCTTCTCATCAATCAAATTAATCTGTCAAGGGTCTGACCCAATCGCTTCGCTTAGCTCAAGGCCCCGAGGACTCGTTGAGGGAATCAACCTCGATGGTAGGACTGCCCATACCGCATACAAGAGAGAAGGAGTTGCCCTCGTTGATGTTCGATCAGAAAGCGATAACCATGAAGAGCGAATGGTAACATCTCATGCCAATCCTTGTAAGTCACCGCCATCTTCAGATAATCTTCTTGATGTTCTTGTTGGCGGCTTCCATCGCGCCATTCATCTTAGGCCGATAGGGAGAAGAGTTGTGATGCTTGATCTTAAACTACGCAGTTCGGTGATCATCTTATTATTGAGATTAGAGCTGTTATCTGTGATAATCCTTTCGGGAGTGCCATATCGATAGATAAGATTATGTTTGATGAATCGAGCCCCAACATTCTTGGTAACTGATGCAAACGAGGCTGCCTCTACCCACTTGGTGAAATAGTCAATTGCCACAAGGATGAAACGATGTCCGCTGGAAGTCAGGCTTGATTTCGATCATGTCAATGCCCCATTGCAAAAGGCCAAGGAGTCTGTTAGAACATTGAGGTACGGAGGTACGTGCACTTTGTCCGCATAACCGACATTTGTGACAAGATCGAGCATAGCGGTGACAATCGCCCATGGTGGACCAATAGTAACCTGCTCTCATAATCTTTTTAGCCATCGTATGTCCACTAGAATGGGTACCAAACGCGCCTTCGTGTAACTCTTCCATAATACGTTCCGCTGTTTTTCGGTCTACACATAAGTAAGCACAAGTCATGGTTGCGCTTTGTATAAGATGTCGTTGTCGAGGAAGAATTTGATGTGAACCTTCTCAAAACTTCTTATCATTGATGATGCCCTCGGATATTCCCGAGTCTCAAGATACCTCTTCACGCCATAGTACCATGGTTTCTCTTCAGATCAAGCTCATAACAATATGCGGTTCGTTAAACTTCTCAATGATGATCCGGGAGCCTCGTTGTCCCATCCGACCTTGAATATAGACGACATAGCCAATGCGTCCGCCAACCGATTCTCTTCTCGTGGAATGTGATCGAAAGTGATCTCTTCAAGTAGGGATCAAACTCGAACATGCTCGATACGGAATAAGATTCGGATGCTTCGATCCCACTCGCCTTAATCTGACCGATCACCAAAGTCGAGTCTCCATACACTTGTAAGAACTTGATTCTTAAGTCAATAGCAATACCCATGATGCACGCTCAGATTCGCCATGTTATCGGCAATCGAAACATAATCCGGTGAATAGCATGTGTCCGCGTAGGGATGTAATGATGGTGCCAATGCCATTGCAAGTGCGTTGAGGTTCCATCAAAGACCATGATCCATCGATCCTTGTTCGTGTCCTTCGTCTCCTCGTTCTTCACGGTGACTAGTAAAACATCTTCATCTGAAATTCAAACGCATAGATCGATAGTCATCTACGATGAGCCAAATGATCGCCTACTACACTTCCTTTGATCGCTTTCGAGAAGTGTACCGATGTCGATTCGGTCAAGATCATTTGCCATCTTGCTATTCTTCCGGAGAGAGCTGGTTTCTCAAATATGTATTTTATCGGATCCATCTTGGAAATCAACAAAGTAGTGTGAGTCAACATATATCGCCTTAGCCGGCAAGCGCCCAAGCCAAAGCGTTGCAAGTTTTCTCGAGCTGTGAGTATCTTGTTTCACGGTAAACTTTTGCTAAGGTAGTATATTGCGTGCTCTTTTCGACCGCACTCGCCATGTTGCCCCAACACGCACCCCATTGAGTTCTCTAACACCGCCAAGTACATGATAAGAGGTCTTCTTCTGCGGCATCGGATAGAGGATTCAGTACTCCTTGATTTTGTCAAAAGCGATCCGCAATCGCTGCTCCATTCCACTACTTGATCTTTCTTAAGTAACTTGAAGATTGGCTCACAAGTAGCAGTGTGTGCAATGAACTGCAATGTAATTCAATCGCCCAAGAAACCTCGACTTCCTTTTCGTGGGGAGTCGGCATTTCGAATAGCTTTAACCTTGGCGGGTCAACTTCAATACCTTTCCACACAACAAACCCTAGGAGCTTACCGGATCCGACTCAAAGGTGCACTTGCTAGGATTAAGTCTTAGTCACTTCTTCAATCACAAATAGTTTCGCAAATGATCAAGATGTTCTTCTTCGTGATCGAGCTATCATGTCGCCGATGTAGACCTCTATCTCGTGATGAATCATGTCATGAAATAATGTCACCATAGCACCGATAAGTGGCGCCCGCTTCAACCGAACGGCATAACCTTTAGCGTAGTGCCCCACCGTAACAAAAGTAGTCTTTCCATGTCTTCGAGCCATTTTGATCCGATTGTAACCCGAGAAACCATCCATGAAGGAGAAAACCTTATCTGAGCGGTGTTGTCAACCGTAACATCAATATGAGGAAGTGGAAATCGTCTTTCGGACTCGCTTTGTTCGATCTCAGAATCCACACACATTCGTACTTTTACCATCCTTCTTAGGTACAGTACCACATTCGCAACCCATTGTGGATAGGAAGTAACAATTAAGAAACCGCGTTGAACCGCTTCATAACTTTGCTTTGATTTTCTCGACATTTCAGACGCATGCGATTTAACCTTTGTTTCACCGAGAAAACCTTCTTTGTCAGAATCGTGTACCACAATATCAATGTCTAAACCCGGTATGTCTTCGTATGACCAACCAAAAACCTCAATATAGTCTCGTAGCATCTAAACCAATCTTTCTTTAACACTATTCTCAGGACCCGCTCCTATCTTGATCTCTTTTCTATCTTCCTCGACCCAAATTCACATCCTCAACCCGCTTCTTCGTGGTCAGATAACTCGATCTTTTGTCAGAGCAATCAAAGTTCTCCTGGCACTTCACAATCTTCCTCACCTTCGTCTTCGGCTTGGTAGATCGGATTATCGAAGTCATATTTAGCAATAGCATAGCTGTTATCAACGAGATTCGAGTGATTCTCGTAGTATCACGTGGTGTGTAAGAAACACATAGCCATCAAGGGGTGATAAAGTAAAAGAAAGAAAACAACGATTGAATGCAAAAGTCCAACGATTTTATTGAATGAAAATATGCAAATGATGATAATAACCCTCACAACGAGCCATGATGCCCTGCAAGGCACTAGGCTTTCAAAGTTTATTGTTCAAAACATAGAAAACGAAAAGCAAAACAAAACAAGAGCAATTACTCTGTCTAAAGGAGATTGGTATGACGCCTTCGCTTTCCAATTGCCGAGCCCATCGTCTGAGTTGAAGATCCACTTGCCGATGTCAAAGTCGTTGTCGCCGTCTTCTATAGCATGGATTCCACTGGCCGATGCGGAAGGAAGTTGGCGGCATGTTCGCGTATCATCTTCGACCTTTGATGGTGAAGCCTAAACCAGTCTTGTCAAATTTGAGAGAAAGATCGGGAGTCCAAATAGTACTACCTCCTTCTTCAACAACTTGAGCATCTTTCGAGGCCATCATAGGCGGAGCTTGCATAACTTCAGAGGGACAGAGAGTCACTGCATGACTGGGATTGTTTCAAAAGCTTGACAGGAGTCTCAAGAATTCACCTTCCATCTCGAGGTATCGGAAGATTGTAGATGATGACCATATATTCTTCTTCACCACACAGTAACAACCTTCCCTTCACCGGTACTTCGATGTGGTAAGTAATACCGCCCCATGTATCCAAGGGTGTCCAAGTAAGCAAGAATAAGTCATGTCCATGACAAAGAAATGGAATCAAAAGTCCGGAACCAACTTTAACAGCAGAGGAGCTCACCAAGTACTGCTCGCTAGAACCATCAAAAGCTCTCACAATAATGTCACCGTGTGATACGGTGAACGACTTTTTGTGTTTGTATCGCAAATGTATGATAGCAAGAGTCGCCACCGACTTTTATTTTATCCAATTAAGGGAAGGTAAAAGTACGAAAAGACCTTCGTTAGATTCTGAGTAAGGGAGAAGGTTATGAAAGGGAAGGTATTAGCACCCTTTCCATCCGTAGTTATCTATGGGCTCTTAGTTGCTCTAGATCACTTTAAAATTGTGCTTTCTCGTGTTTGACAAAATGTTTTGAAAAGGCATTTCGCTTTGACTTTGTAATGATTCATGTAGGAATGTATACAAAGTGTTTGGAAATGTTTCGCTTTGAAAAGAGTTTGAACTTTGACAAAAAGTGTGAGGTGCAAAAGCATTTGATTTGAGCAAGCAACTAAAGTCTTATTACCCACTTAATTGGTCGCTTTCGTGTTGTTTTACGTTCCTTTAGAATAGCGCTATCCGTACCATTAGTTGGTAGGTAACTCATTCAGCGTTCGATGTATGATTCCAAGATATCCTAGCATTCGGTATCATCATTTAACAATCGAGGGTCAAGTATGTATAGCGACATTCTTATGGGGACTATGATGATTTGTCAAGATAGAATACAATCGAGGGACATGACCATTGAATTCGAGGCTTACATCGTGAAAAGAGTGTGTCGATTCGATATTTTATAAAATTAGTGAGCTATGTTGATTATTAGTCTTGCCATACACGCCTAGTTACTAGCAGTATAAAAAATTAAATTAAAAAAAGGTAAATGTCCCACGCTATTACATGGCTTTGAGCATAATTTAAACTTATGGAAAATAAAAAAACCTAATTTAAACTATTACATCCCATAGACAGCTACATTATTGGAAAAATAAAATGATAAAGAAGAATCGTTCGAATCGGATCAACCCAGAAAAGAATGAGAACCTGAAAATACAATGAAATCGAAATAAGAGAAAATGTTAGAAAAATAAATTTTAAAATAAGAAAATATGACATGCTGAAATAACATAAATATGCTAAAATAATTTTTGGGATTTTTTGGATGCAATTTAATAATTAAAAATGATTAAAAGTGATTTAAATGCAAAATTATGAATAAAAATAAATATGCATGCAAAATTATATTTTTTAATTTTATAAATTAAATAAATATTTTCTGAAAATAATGTAAAAAGAAAAATAATTTTTGATGATTTTTTAATGCAGAAATAAAATTATGAAAAGAAATTAAATGATATGCAAAATATTAAAAATAAAAGAAAATATGAAAAATATTGAAAAGTGAAGTTTGTAAAAGAAAAGAATGGAACCGTCCCAGTGGATCGAACTCGTGACATGGAGGGAATCTTGAACAAAGAAACGCCTTAACCACTAGACCACTTGACATCCGTGTTGAAAAGACAAAATCAATAGAATTTGAATGATGACGCGTCCCCGATTATGTTTCAAACCGAGTCACCGTGGGGCCTGTGGAAAGAGAGAGCGAATCAGAAAGACGCCCACGCTGCAGTCAATCGAGTCAACCGGTGGCCACAACGGAGTTCTAGCTCGGCCGCCTTCTCCCGACGATGATCTTCAAACTCGCAAATACGAAAATTACAAGCAAAAGAAGGCCTAGTCCACCTATTTCACCCTTCCGATTCAATGGCGGTGTCGGTTTTTGAATTGGCTTGTAAGCCGGTTCGAACCTTTCCAGCTGAAACCCTAAACATGGCATCTCATGTTTTGACGCTCAAACTCCATAGCGATTGCCCAGATCGGATCCTTGGCATCTCATAAGCACATTAGAAGCATTAAAATCAATTGAAACACACGGATATTAAAATGCAAAATCAAGAAAGTTTTGAACATGTATGGATGGATATGCATCGATCTAGCTTGCTTTGATCAATGATAAGAGTGTATACTTACTCAAACCTACCTCCTCAAGACAATGGGATGGTTTTGATGGTGAAAGTGGCTGCAATTTGAACTCGATTTTCAAAAGTTTATGAAATTTTTGGCAAAATAAGGACTCTTTCTTGGGCTAGGTTTCTCCTTTGGCTTGGCATGTTGCTCAAGATTTATAGAGGCAATTGAGAGAAAAGGAGTGAAAAAGATTCATCCATCAATGTGCAATATTTTTCCATTTAAAATAAATCAAATCTTTGAAAAAATTGATTTTCTCATGAATGCAAAGGCTAGCAAGAATTTGGTATGAATTATGGGCTATCTTGGACTTCAAGGAAGATATAAATCCAATCCTTTTTGAAAAAATCTTATTTTCATATTTTACATGATTTAATTTTGAATTAAATGTTTTAAAATTCAAATATAAATCATAAAAATAGAAAATTACCATGGCCAAGCATTTATGGGTCAAAAATCATGTCATGATCAAGTTTGGACCAAAAGATTTTAGGCCCATTTGGAAAATTTTGCCTTTTGACCAAAATGTCCTTTTGTGCAATTGTCCAAAATTGCCCAACTTCTGAATAGTGTATCTTGCTCAATTTTCCACATTTTTGAGTGTTCTTGGACTTTTTAAAAATCTATAAGAGTCCTCTAACCAACCTTTTTGGTCTCATATCAATTGGAGTTTCCATGCTCAATATATCTTCAAAACAAAAAGTTGACTTTTTGTTGACTTTGAAAATGACCAATGTTCGAGCCATACCTCTCAAATGAAGCATTTTTGGACATTCTTGTGAGACATGAAGTTGTAGAGAATTGAATTTCCTTCAAAACAAGAGGTGGTGGAAAATTTCGAGAAAGTATGAAGAAGTTATGATCACCAAAGTTCAATTGACTTTTCATCTAAACCCTAATTTAGAAAGTTTGACTTTTGAGAAAATCTTGAGTTTTCTTGATGAATCATGATCAACCCTTGATCAAATGATGAATGTAACTTCAAAATGAGGATGTTGACCAAAAATTATGAAGTTTGACTGTATGTTGACCACAGTTGACTTTTTGTCCAATACAATTGATTTTCAACCATCTGAGCAATTGTCTGAGCAATCTTGACTTGTAAGGCTTGAATCTTGTCATGGAGAATATTTAAAGCATATGAGTAGGCATGAAGACCATTGGAGATGTTGGGAGTCCATCTTGACCTGAGAATTGCCAAACCCTAGTTTGGGTTGATTGTCTAGGAGAGAGTTTGTCTGATCAACTCTTGAGGAATCCTTGAGTATGGATGTATGAAATATCTTGAGAAGATGGAGGGCAAATTTTGGGGTATGACAACTGGGTCTCAAAACCAACCCTTCAACATCAAGTCGATCAAAAGCGGTCTTTGGTAGGATATTCAAAGCTGAACCGGTATCCACCAAAACATGAGATAATGTAGTGCCTTGCACTCAATAGATGCAAGGCTTTGTTATGTTTCTTTCCAGAGTCAAATCAAGACTGAGAAGCCTAGGCCATTGTTGGCAGCCAGCTAGCAATACAAACTTCAAACTGTCGTGGTAGTGTCTTGCGATACGTGAGCATTCTTCGAAACTTCACCAAGGCTTTAGTATGAGCCTCGAGCACAAGAGCAGAGCAAGCATGGAGATCTTGGACGAGTCTCGTCCCAACTGCTCCACAACATTGTAGTCACTCTTCTTGATAATCTTCGAATTTCCTCCATTTCTTGTTTGAGGTGTCTCAAGAACTTCCTTTGGTACTTCTGGCTGAGCAGGGTGAGTCACTGGTTCTTTCCCTCTAGCTTGGGGAATGGATTGAATAGCTGGGATGCAAGCTGGTGTCACAGTGTCTTTCGGAGGAGAGATTTCTGGAGAGAATACTCTTCCGGTTCGGGTCACCTTACTTGATTCGGTGATGTTGTCAATGTCAGGAATGGTAGCTTCAACTGTAAGATCTTCAATGGTCAGAGGGTCTTGCTTGACGCCATGATAGTAAACATCAGCTCCATAATTCCAAGGGATAGCTTTGTCAGAGGAGTATGGAATCGGTCTGGAAGAAGTAATGATGAGAGGTGCCATTCTAGGCACAGAATCAGCAGAGGAAATCCTTATTGTGTTGACATCAGCATAGTCTTCTGGGAAATCGTCACCCCATCCAGTTGCCTTAACATCTTCAATAGGAATTTTGTAGCTCTCAGGGACAATGTACTTCACCATGTAATCATACTTTCCACTTGGCTGCCCCAAGGTATCCCATACAGATGGTGCAGTTTCATTCACATCTTCGATTTTCAACTTAGACATATCTTCACACTTCGCAGTGTGGTTTCGTAAATAGTATCTCACGGTTATTCATCATGCACTAGACACGTCTTCTCAACCAAGCACAACCATCAGGTGCAGATGGGCACCAATGACAATTCTCTAGGCATCCTGGGTTGACACCGGCTTGTAGCAAATTCTTCTTAACACCATCGAGGAATGGTCAAGTCATCTATGTTGAAAACATAAGTATCATCGCCAACAAAGATTGGAACTCTTGTCATGGTTAGGCATAGGCGCGTTGATCATATTCGAGTCTCAACAGAGGGTCAAACTCAATCGCTTAGCTTCAATCATGTCTTGAATCTTGTTCTTCAGAGCCCAACAATAATTGTTATGTCCAGGCTATTGGAATGGTAAGCACACTTAGCATTAGGATTGTATCTCTGAGAGGAAGTGTTGATGTTTTGAGGAGGATCCTCAAGGTTATCACCGCTTTTAACATGTGTTGCAAGGCTTGCGACAATGGCATGTTGATCTTCAGAACTGCCTTCGTGCGCGCTCGCTTCGTTGTCTCACGAGATTGTGCCGATGTAGGATTGAGATCACAACCGCCCCACGATTGAGCACATGTTCTTGGCTCGGCTTTTCCGACCATACACATTGGTTTCCTTACCTCCAAAAGATCTCTTTGCAAAGATTTGAAGATGTCTCTACCGAATCTTCCCACTTTGATACCGCTTCGATACGCCCATTGTCAATATCACTCGGTGAATCCTGAAGAGTTTCCAATCGATGATTGAAGAATGGGCCTCGCTGTTCCTGAACATATCAACCAACTCCCTATTGGACAAGGGTGGTGAACTCTAAATCTCCATTTCGAGCATATTCTTTGAACTTCTCATCACGACCCATATACATGCTCGTAGTTGCATGCGAGTGGGTGTCAATTCAAGATTGTACTCATACGCTTGTAGAAAGCATCTACTAAGTTACTCCAGTACGGATACCATTCTCTAGTCGATAATACCATTCCAACCGAGTTCCGGACAAACTCTCTTGAAAATAGTGCATCCACAACTTTCATCATCAAATTGATCTTTGAACATAGGACTTCAAATGCAATTAGGACAAGAAATGCCATCATACAAAAGTTGGAACTTTGAACTTAGTCCACAAGATTCAAACTCTTCAGTTGGTACTTGTTTTTCATCGTTTGGGTCATTATCATATCCTCTCGACTCACGGTCATCTTCATTACCCTTGACACCCTTCGCCTTGACACTTCCTTCTGAGAGTTCTATCCGGCTGACCACTTTAGGACCACCTTTGTAGCGTCTGCCCATGTTGAGAAGACCAACAACCTTCTTCTTCTTGTTGATGAGCTTCTTCAGATCTTCATGGCCTTGGACCAAGCTGGTGAACATCTGGTGGAACTGAGCATTCTGAGCTTGGAGATCCTTGACAGACTGTTCGAGAGCCATTTCTACTAAAATAAATAGCGAGAAAATGAGAAAACCAATCTTCAATGTACCTGTGATGCAATGTTATGCTATGATATGCAATGTTTATGCAAATGCAATGCAATGTTTTCAAGGACCTTTAGAGATTTAAATTTGTTAAACAAGCACGAACAAACATTTATTAGATAGTTCAAAACAATAAAAGAAAAGCATAAAAAATCTAAAGCTCTAAGTCTCCCATGGGCGCTTCCTCTTGGTGCCAAGGTAGGCGTTGATGCTTCGCTCCTCGTGAAGTAGCTTTGTCGACTCTAGCACTTTCTTCTCGCGAACAATCGAGCTTCAAATGTATCCTCTTCTTTAGTTGAATCCAGATCTCTTCAAGTCTTAAAAATCGAGGCATGTCGATGGAGAAAAGATAGGATTCGCCACCTATAGCAACAGTTCCATAATTACCGGTAAAACAGCGTGAATGGCATCATGAGGTTTTGAGCTCGAGCTCGCACACATTTGAGGTAAGGTTCCCAAGGAATGGAGTTCGTGCCCCAAAGTCTTGGTATCGCCTTCTTTACCATGCCCCAAGCGTGTATGAACCTTCGCTTGTAATTCGGAGATCGTGGTTGTAGTCGAACACAATGTCTTGGAGAAGCATATCATGTGGACCATCTCTTCGAGCAAAACCAAACCGACGAGAGCTAAAGAAGGGTCAGTAATACCTCCCTTATACCAAGTAGTGGTACATTAGGGAATTCTCCACAACGCTCAATAAAAGTGAAGTCTTTTTTAGGGAAAAGATTCCAACGGATATCTGAATGAGAGAGTGACATTAACCTTTGAGACCATCTCAACCTTTGTTCGTTCTTCAAAACTGATGGAGGAAGGTGCGAAATAAACCACCTGGAAAGTAACGGTATGCAACACATGAGAGTTCCTTGTCTTTTGATGGTACGAGTGTGAAGAGAATGTAGGATATCTCCAAGTAAAGTAGGCACTGGATTGCGGGTAAGGAACAACTTGATGGCATTGATATCTATGAATTGATCCGAGTTAGGAAATAGAACCAAACCATAGATTAGCAAGGCCACAATGTCTTCAAATGCATGGAAACTCATAACTTTGAGGAATTCTCGGGCTTTCTTAATCAGGAACTTGGCAAGTAAACCCTTAACTCCGCTTCTTGTTTCCCAATTGGCCTCAATGTCCGAGCATTTAAGATGTAAGGCGGATGCAATGTCTTCGTACCTAGGAACCTTTTCTAAACCGGTGAATGGCATTTGGTCAAGAATAGGTATCCCAAGTAGCTTAGAGAACTCTTCCAAGGTAGGAACCAACTGATAATCTGGGAATGTAAAGCAATGGTCTTTCGGATCAAAGAACCGAATAGGACGTGCATCATATCTTCTTCAAAACCGGAGATAACCAAATCAAGCAGATAACCATGTCTTTTGATGAACTGAGCATGATCGGGAATTTCTGAAACCAATTCTTTGAGCTGAGAAGGCATACCCATGAAGTTGATTCGGATAGTCTTTCTAGAAGTCATAATCCCTACAAAACAGAGCAAAAATAAATCCCTAGGTCCTTGAAATAGTTAGAAATGATATGCAATGCGATGATGTCATGATGTCATGTTTAGCACACACAAACAATTCACACAATGAGCCTAGGTTTAAGGCTTGCATGAGGTATAGGTGATTACCCCACCAAAAGTTTGAGTTGGTTCATCCTGTCCTATGATAGTAACCGGGTTCTAGGAATCTCACATCATTGATCTTTCTCGTAGGCGTTTATTTCAATACGACTACCAAGTGGTCGAAAATATCCCAAAAGTCCGATCTCAATGAGCGTAGTATCGAGTATCACCAACCTTAGTCTGACCAAAGCCGCCATCTCACTACCTTCTAATGGCCAAGATGGGTCAATTAAGGTCCTAAAAGTTTAGTTAGTGCTTGATGACACCACGCAGCCAAATACTATCCTCAACTTGGAAATGAAGAGTATCGTGACATCCAAAGTGTCACACTAACGTAGCCATCATGTTGACCGTTTCGATATACGTCTAACGGTCGCGACGATTTATTGCTACTTACCTAAGAGGAAACCCGGATCCGGGTGTAGGATCTCCCACAAATATAATACCCAAGCAACCCTTAAAGATAAAGCATACAAATCAAACAGAAAAGCAGTAAAGATGATCTAGAAATCCCTAAGGTATTCTCTCTTTTAGGGTGTATCCCCAGCAGAGTCGCCAGTTCTGTAACACGGTGAACTGACTTTAAGGTTTTTGTATCGCAAATGTGTGGATAGCAAGAGTCGCCATCGACTTTTCTTTTATCCAATTAAGGGAAGGTGAAAAGAACAGGAAAAGACCTTCGTTAGATTCTGAGTAAGGGAGAAGGTTATGAAAAGGGAAGGTATTAGCACCCCTTTCCATCCGTAGTTATCTAGGGCTCTTAGTTGCTCTTAGATCACTTTAAAATTGTGCTTTCTGTGTGTTTGAAAAAAATGTTTTGAAAAGGCATTTCGCTTTGACTTTGTAATGATTCATGTAGGAATGTATACAAAGTGTTCTGTTTCGCTTTTGAAAAGAGTTTGAACTTGGACAAAAGTGTAAGGTGTGAAAAGTATTTTGATAGAGCAAGCAACTAAAAGTCTTATTACCTACTCGTAATGGTCGTTGTGTTGTTTTACTTTCCTTTAGAATAGTGCTATCCATACCATTAGTTGATAGGTAGCCCTATTCGTTGGATGTAAGCGGACATTCGGGGACATCGGATGGTCATAGAAAGCAACTTATAGGAAGTATCCTAGCACATTCGAAGGGACTATCATCATTTTCGTGAGGCGACAATCGAGGGTCAAGATCATGTATTCGTAGGCGACATCGTGGGTCTATGATCTTTGTATCGAATGGACTATGATGATTTGTTTTGAAGGCAACGGTGCTAGAATACCTCTACGCTCGAGGGACATGACCATTTGAATTTGTAAAGGCAACGAGAGAGAATTACCCTAAGGGGTGCATGTGTGAAAGAGTGTGTTGATTCAAATATATTATCTTGAAGTTAAGAGTGAGCTATGTCCAATTTTATCTTGCCATACACGCCTAATTACTAACAGTTTATAGGGTGCGGAAATTAAAATGCGGAAGTATAAAGTGCGGAAAGATAAATCCTACGCTATTACATGGCTTTGGGGCAGATACATAATTTAAAATGCAGAAAATAAAAGCCCTAATTAAGCTATTACATCCCATAAGCAATTACATAATTGGAATAAAGAAAACGATAAAAAGAAATCGTCCGAAACGAGATAACTTGTGAAAAGATGAGAAATCGGGAAATTCAAAGAAATCGAACAAAAGAAAAATGTTAGCAAAAATGATAATTTTTAAATGAGAAAAATATTTCATGCTGGAAATAACATTAATATGCTAAAATAATTTTTTTGGGATTTTTTGGAGGTAATTTAATGATTAAAAACTAATTAAAAGTGATTTAAATGATAAATTAGCAAATAAATTAAATATGCATGCAAAATTAATGTTTTTAATTTTATAAATTAAATAAACATTTTCTGGAAATAATGCAAAAAGGAAAATATTTTTTGGTATTTTTTAATGCATGATAAAAAAATTGTGAAAAGAAATTAAAATGAATGCAAAATATTAAATAAAAAGAAAATAGAAAATAATTGAAAAAAGTTGAGTTTGTAAAAAGAAAATGCAAAACTGGTCTTGGGCTGATTCGAACTCGTGACCAGGAGGAGTATCTACCAACAGTCTGCGCCTTAACCACTGGGACAAGTGACACTTGGTGTTAGAAAAAACAAAATCAATTGTTTTTGAATGATTACGTGTCCTGGATATTTGAATCAACTGAGTCAGCGTGCGTGGACCCCATAACTTAGGAACGGACGAATTAGGATGCGCTATCTCGCCACGCCAGCTTCTCGCCGGTCAAAGGATGTCAACGACGCCGGAGCCCTAGCTCCGGTCGTCTTCTCCGGCAAGCCAAACCTGAAAACTTGAAAAATATGCAAAAGAAAAAGCTCTAAGGCACCCTACCCCCTAAGTCGAGGGCTGCGATCTCAATGGTGGCATTAGTTTTGGCTAAATCGTCCTGTATCGGTCAGTTCGAATCAAACAGTTCTTTGAACCCTAACAATGGCAATGTATGATTTATGCGTGTATGCTTGCATGTGATGCATCATTCATGATCTATTTGATGCCCTGAATCCATTCAAACACACAAAAACAATTAATAACGCATGGAAAAAGAAAATCGAATTTGTGAATTTACCAAACCGGTGAGAGCTAGTTGGCACGATTCAGAGCGATTTGGCTTCGAGCAAGAGTTGATTTTGCTTGCTGGGATGTCAATGAACAAGATGGAATGCTTAAAACACCTTGAAACTGGCTGGAGAATAAAATTCGAAATTTGACAATTCTTGAAAAGTTTTGACAAAATAAGGGTTGTGTTTTTGGCTAGGGTTTTGTGTCCTGTTCTTGGCATATTGCTGGCTATTTATAGAGTGAATTAGGAGAGGAAAAAGAAGGAAAAAAGATTTGGTTTTGAATGTGCATTGAATATTTTTCAAATAAAATCAAATTTTGGAAAAAAATTGATTTTCTTCTTAATGAAAGAGCAAGCACGAAATTTGCATGTATCATGGGCTTCCTTGGACCTCAAGTTTGATATAAAATCACTCCTTTTAGAAAAATATCTTATTTTCATATTTTATATAATTTAATTTTGAATTAAATGGTTTTAAATCCAAAAATAAATTAATAAAATAGAAAATTGCCATGGCCAAGCATTAATGGGTCACAAATAACATCATGAACAAGTTTGGATCATAAGATTATAGGCCTATTTGGAAAATTTTGCATTTTGACCAATATCTCCTTTTATGCAATTGTCCAAAAATGCCCAACTTCTGAATAGTGTATCTTGCTCAATTTTCCACATTTTTGAGTGTTCTTGGACTTTTTGGAAATCTCTAAGAGTCCTATAAGCAACCTCTTTGGTTTCATCTCAATTGGAGTTTCCATGCTCAATATATCTTCAAAACAAAATGTTGACTTTTTGTTGACTTTGAAAAGGACCTGTAATGTTTTAATCCATACCTTCCAAATGAAGCATTTTTTGAACATTCTTGTGAGACATGAAGTTGTAGAGAATTGAATTTCCTTCAAAACAAGAGGTGGTGGAAAAATTTCTGAGAAAGTATGAAGAAGTTATGCCCAGTCAAAGTTTGGTTGACTTTTCCTCAAGAAACCCTAATTTGGAAAGTTTGACTTCTGAGCAAATCTTGAGTTTTCTTGATGAATCATGATTAACCCTTGATCAAATGATGAATGTAACTTCAAAATGAGGATGTTGACCAAAAATCATGAAGTTTGACTGTATGTTGACCACAGTTGACTTTTTGTCCAATACAATTGATTTTTCAACCATCTGAGCAATTGTCTGAGGAAACTTGACTTGTGAGGCTTGAAACTTGTCATGGAGAATCTTTGAAGCATATGAGGAGGCATGAAGGACATTGGAGATGTTGGAAGTCCATCTGGATCTGAGAATCTCCAAACCCTAGTTTGGGTTGATTGTCTAGGAGAGGGTTTGTCTGATCAACCCTTGAGGAATCCTTGAGTATGAATGTATGGAATATCCTGAGAAGATGGAGGGCAAATTTTGGGGTATGACACTTGGTGATCTTCTTTTTGAGTCCTATACTTGGACTCGGGAAAACTTAAGATAGGAAGGGAGGTATAGTCCTGTAAATTTTAGGGATTAATCTCGAAGAAGGAGACATGAGATCCCCCACTCAGTAGAGACCTCCTTGATTGTGGTATTTTGTTTACCGAGCGATCGGGAAGATGTGACACCCCGATTTAATTCAGAAATTAAATAAATTTTAATTAAATTAAGTAAAGGCTTGATTATTTATATTTTCGTAATTAATGGAATTAATTTAAGAAAGGAAAAGATGGAGGTGTGAGGTGTAATTAGGGGTGTGAGGAGTAAATTACACTACTCTTACTAATTACCATTTGTTTTATTTTATTGGAATAAATAAAGGAACATTACAAGGAATATAAAAAGGAAAAGAAAGGAAAAATAGGTTTTTGGAGAAAAGCTATTATACGTGAAATTGGAGAAAGAAGATAAGAGAGGAAAAGCCGACGCCGAGAGAAATCGAAGATCATCGCGAGGTAAGGGGTGATTTCGTTCGGTTAATATGTTTTATGGGTTTTGGGAATCATAGGGATAATTGGGTATGTTAGGAATTTTGAATTTTGATGACTATAAGTTATAGGAATAAACCCTATTTTGTGTCGGTGTTTGGAATTAGGATCATTAGTATGTCCAATAATTGATAGGGATGAATAAACCATGTTGTTTGATGTTATAATGGTGTGAAATGATTATGAAATGGTGTCCCTAATGTCCCAATTCGTATTAGTAAGTTTGGAAATGATAAAGGATACAAAATGCTGTCAAAAGTTGCAGAAAATACTGTTATAGGACGTGGGAACCGGTTCCCTGTGGGGAGGAACCGAGTTCCCAGTGTTAAATTGGCAAAACTGGGATTTTTACACTCAGGAACCGGTTCCTGTATGGGTAGGAATCGGGTTCCCATACAAAAACCAGGGAGCGAGAATTTTCAACTTTCAGGAACCGGTTCCTGTATAGGTAGGAACCGGGGTTCCATGAGTATTTTTCCAAAATTTCTAAAACTTTAAAAATTTATATTTTCTAAACTGTAACTCCGATTTGAGTGCCGTTTTCGGCGTTATTTCTTAAATTTAAAATAATACCTTTCAAAAATGGGGAAATATTATTTTGCTAAATATTATTTTAAACAAGTCGAGCTTCCTATTTTTGAAAAGAGTGACTAGTTAGGTATAATGGAGAACTATTACCATTGGTCTAAGTTACCTGATGAAATATTAATGCTTACTATGTTGTATCTTGATATTCATTATGATTGAATGTGATACATTGATGATCTGGCATTGTGTGATATATGTTGATATCATGATCTGAGAATTAATGTTGCATGCTTTTATGACGCATGCATACGCATTTGTTGATTATGGTTCATTTCCATTGTGCGGAAGTGAACTGGTTGGGCCAATAGACTTACCCGGAGGTTGAGGTAGTGAGGCTGGATTCTTGACCCAATAGCTATGGGCGAATCATGAATTTACACTGTCTTTCCACATGTAAACGGAGCGGTGGGTGAACTCGGTTCACGTTTTGGTACCACATGATAGAGTCTGCATTGCATATGGGATTGTAACATGCTAGGATGGTTTCCAGTGTTGCAATTTCCATTGTTTGTTATATTACGTGTTCATTGTGTGAACTGCCTTGTGATCTGAATATGACTTGTGTTTGGTTAATGGATTAATGTATCTGTTTATTCTATTGTATTCTAAAAACGTATAATGCATGTTATATTGAATTGAGATCTCACCTTTACTCAACAATTTCAGATCCGAAGTGATTAGCTGCTTGGAGTTGGTGAGGATAGCTCTAGAGTCGAGTTTAGTTAATCTAGTCCGCGTGTCAGTGTCGTGCTCTGGTAGATGTAACACTGGGGAAACGGTTGCTTGAATCCTTTAATGGATATTTTGAATAACTTTGAATTATGTTGACTTATTATCCTGGAATAATTGTTGAGTGATGTATTCAGGATTTTGGTTATGTATTCATTTCCGCTGATAAACATGACGTTGAGTATGATTTATTAATGATTTATTCCTCAGTGAAGGCATGACACATGTTTGGTACATTTTTATGATTTAAATTATGACGCCTCTTAATTGTGAATGAAACTCTGATATTAATTCTATAAAACGCGGGAAAATAGAAGGGGGTGTTACAGAAGACATGACTGCTTTCGACCTGAGAGTCCGCGAAGCTGAGCAACCGTAGAACCCTTAACCCATCTTGGCCTTTTTAGGGGTAGTGCAGGGACTATTACGGAGTTATCTAGAAGTAGTCTCTATGCGATAGTGCATTCAGACGAGTTTCACCGGACGGTATTCCTAATTACCGAGTACACCAGGAAGTTAGTAGTATTCGATGGAGGAATGAAAACTCTGGGGATTCCTTTTAGAACCTTAATCTATAGGTGACACAGCTTAGAATACCTTGTGGGTAGTACCCTCTAACTTCATGCTCGTGAAGTTGAACCTATGGACTCCATGTTTGTGATCTTTGTGTGTGATTGTTGTATCATGCATTCATGCACCCATATAGATTTTTTTCAAACAGCTGTTCAAGGATCTTAAGATTGGCCTTTACAAATATCTTAGGTATACTTTGACCATGGATTATGGACAGAGGAGAAATCAGAAATAAAGTTTCAAGGAACCTAAGATTGAGGGATTGATGAGCTTGATTAATGAGATTCAGAGTCCAGCAAATTTTTTAAAGAAGTATGAGACTATTTTATCTTTGATGAAGCTGAAGATGAAGGATGGTATTCTTTATACCTTGGTTCAATTCTATGATCTGTTGTACCATTGTTTCACTTTTCCTTACTATAATTTAGTTCCCACCTTGGAAGAGTATTCTTATATGTTCGGTCGACCTATTACTAGTGTTGTTCCTTTTACTGGTTTGGAGGAGGAGCCTAAGTCTCATGAGATTGCTGCTATTACGCGTCTGAAGAGGTCTGAGATTGAAGACAATATGACTACCAAGGGTTGTATCAGAGGATTATCGGCTGCATTTCTTTTTAACAAAGCTCGTTATTTTGCTGATATGAAGAGTGTGGAGTCTTTTGAAGCCATATTTGCATTGCTTGCTTATGGTTTGCTCTTATTTCCCAAAGTTAACAACTTTGTTGACTTTAATGCTATTAGGATCTTCATGATTGGGAAACCAGTTTCCACACTTCTTCTTGAGACTTATAATTCTATTTATCTTTGAAACTTCTGTCGTTGGTTTATTTCTCACTTACCTACAACTAATGCTTTTTGGAGTCCTAGAAGGGAACCTCGTTGGGCACCGAAGATTATGGCTCCCACTCATTCTGATATTGTGTGGTATCGTCAAGTTTATTATAATGTAGAGATTGTTGACAGTTGTGGTAGCTTTCCCAATGTGCCTCTTCTTGGTATAAAGGGATGTATTAGCTACAATCTAGTTCTTGCGCGTCGTCAGTTTGGTTATGTGATGAGAGATAAGCCTAAAGGCATTCATGTGAGTGGCTTCTTTCTTAAAGAGGGTGAAGACCATAGTACAACTAGGAAGGATATAGAGAAGGCTTGGCGTCATATTCATAGGAAAGGAAGAGAAAATCTAGGGCAGAGAGGAGAAGTTTCTTTGGAGCCTTACCTTCTATGGGTGCAAGCAAGAGCTATTGAGTTGAAGATATCGTATTCTCGTGAGGAGCCTTTTGTTGATTTGTTATTGGCTACTACTCATGATTCAGGAGAAATAGAGGAGCTTCAGCTTGCTTTTTTTAGGATGCAACAAGAGAAGGAAGCTTGGAAGAACAAGTATCATACCTTGAAGATGTCTCATGCAGTGGAATTGAATGAAAAGGATGACCTGATTGAGGTTCTTGAGAGTCATTTTGTAGAGATGATGGAGAAGCAAGAAGATCTGCTTTCTTCTCGTGTTCACCCAATTCTTAGAACTCCTATTTATTCTCACACTTCTCTCGAGTCTGGTGCTTGGAAAGATTATGTTGACAGGTATGTATTGGAGAATGAGCAGCTGAAAGAAGAGATCAAGAAGCTCAAGAGGAAGCGTTCGTCTGAAGAGGGGTCTTCTACAGATTTGATTCTTTAGGACTTGTAGTTTTATTTTGCTCTCTCTTGTACTTGGGTTTGTTGAAACTTGTATTAAAGAGTTGTAATCCTCAAATATTTTATTAATGATATGAGTTTATTTCAGTATTTCAAATGTGTTATACTTTGATATTTGCAAATTAATTTGTCTTTATTTAAGTTCCTTGAATAAAAAAGAAAAGAAACAATAAAACAAATCATATGCATTGCATGTCATGCATCATGACACACACATTCTTGCATTTTCATACTCTCCCAGGTGTCTTATTTGTTTCTCTGCTTCGTTCAGTCTTCAAGTTGTTGCATCGGTATAACACTCGAGCCAACTCCAAGAAGAAGATGGAAAATCTAGAGTAAGAGAATCGTGAGCTGCGTTGAGAAGTTATCTCCTTGAGGACCGGTATGGCCAACTTGACTGCTATGGTGGAATAGTATGTAGCTGCTCAGAATTAGCCATCACCTCCTTCTTTGCCTTCTCCTCGTATCATTCCACCTCAATAGACAACTATTATCTTTGAAGTTCAAGATGCTCATGTTTCTGCAGTGCTAGTGGTTTCTACCGTCCAGAACCGTATGCCTCCTGTTTATCCTTGGGGAATGCCATAGAATTGCATGCCTGAAGGTTACAACTCTACTGCTCAAGTGACCTCCTTGGCCCAACCTTTTGTTGTTTCTGCGCCTCCTGTGACGCATGTTTTGACTTCTGTACCTCATGTGGTGCATGCTACTCTTGTTTTCAACAAAGAGTTTGATTCCACTCACTCCTCCGAGTGAAATCTTAGACTTCTATGATTGAATGAATGGATTTCAGGAACAGTTTGACAAGATGCAGAAAGAGTTGAAATCCCTCAAGGGGAAAAAGATATTTGGTGACAATGTCAATGATTTGTGTTTAGTTCCTAACGTGAAAGTACCTGCTAAATTCAAAGTTCCCGAGTTTGAGAAGTGTAAGGGAAATTCTTGTCCCCATGATCATTTGATGATGTACTTGAGAAGGATGTCCACTCATACTAAAGACCAGCGTCTGCTCATTCACTTGTTTCAAGATAGTTTGACCAGTGCAACTTTGAGGTGGTACATGAATCTGGACAGCAGTGGCATCCATACATTTAATAATTTGGGTGAAGCTTTTGTGAAGCATTACAACTACAACATGTAGATGGCGCCCAATCTTGATTAGATGAGGGTAATGGTTCATAAGGATAAGGAATCAATCAAAGAGTATGCCCAGCGATGGTGTGAGCTTGCTGCATATGTTATACCTTTATTAAGTGAACAAGAAATGACCAAAGTTTTCCTGAAGACTTTGGGTCCTTTCTATTACATGAAGATCGTGGCCAGTGCACCTAATGATTTTGCTGAAATGGTAAGCATGGGAGTTGTTCGCGTTAAAAGGTGACACGCTAGAGGATGCGAACGTGAGTTCGGATTCTCTGGCACGCAACGATTTAAATCTTTTGATTTGTTTATAAAGATGCCGCGAGCATCAAGCTTTATTATTTTCAACACAAGAAAGATGATTTAATGATTATGAAAAAGGGGAAAGCTGAAATACCCTCAATTGATATTGGTATGCGTAACGACTAGCGCAAACTAGACGTAACGCATTGGGGAGATTCTGAGTAAGGGGGATTGTTATATAAAGGGAATAGATGGAGCACCCTAAATATATGTAGTTATCTACAGCTTTTATATATGAATATATTTGATATGTTTGTGTGTTTTAATTGCTATTTCTATGATTGGGAAAGTTTCTCCTTTGGGATTTTTAAGAAACAGATTATGTGGGATCCTAATGTTTGTTATTATTGTGCTCGCAAAGATCTATGGATCTTCTGCATACATATCCCCTAGTGGGAATCAGAGCATTTGTAGCTCGGATCTACAGGGTTCTATGGTTTGTTTGGTCTGAGAGAGAAAGAAATTTGCTCGGCAAGGATGAGACCTTGTGCCTTACGTATTCTCAAAAGGATGTTGAGAAAGTCAGAGCAATCGTAGTTCCCACTTATGCTAGTGGAAAGCAACGGGATGTTAGTAAGAGACAGACAAATGTCATCTTAATGAAAAATGTATCTAATCTATTTCATCACATACATTTTTGAAAAGTTTGACTGATTAAAATCCTCCGTCGTAAGTATTAGGTGTTTTGCTTGAGTGTACAAGCGTTACCACTTACATGTTTAAGAAAGATGTTTGAAAAAGATGATTGAATCTTTTAACTGTAAGTATTGGGTGTTTTGCTTGAGTGTACAAGCATTACCACTTACTGTTAAGAGATGTTTTTGTTTGAAAACAGTTTATGAAAAAGTTTGAAAAAAAGTTTGAAAAGTTTTTGACTGTATGTGATGTGATAGATGAGATACTTCTTCCATAGCGATGATAGATGTCTAAATCTCGAGGAGAAATTGATTGGATTAAAGGGATGTTTTTAAGAAGCCCGTGGGTCCTTGTATTGTTAGCCCAAGAGGAGGCATTCCGAGGGTCATCGAGGGTCCTTGTATGAAGCTCAAGAGGAAGCTATAGGGTATGGCTGGCTTTGGCTTGAAAGGGATTTCACCGAGAAACCATCCTTTTCTGAATAAGAGCAATTTCACCGGGAAATTTTACTCTCTGGGGAATTTGAAAGTGATTTCACCGGGAAACCATCCTTTCAGGGTTCTATCTTAGCGTGGGTGATTCTTTGTATTGGAAGCCCAATAGAGGTCATAAGAGATTTCTCTTTCATTGTATGATGCCCAAGAGAAGGCTAAACTCAATGAGGAGTTCTTTGAACGAAGCCCAAGAGGAGGTCGACTCAACAGGGAGTGTTGTCTTTATAAGCCTAAGCGGAGGCTAAACTCGGGAGAGTTTTCTTTGTAAGCCCAAGAGAAGGCTAAACTCATTGGAGATAAAATATCTTGTATGAAGCCCAAGCGAGGCTGACCCATGCCGGGATGGATTGTCTTGTATAAAGCCCAAGCGGAGGCTAAACTCAACTGGGGATGAGTTATCTTGTATGAAGCCCAAGCGGAGGCTATTACTCTGGGAACCTATTGATTAGTCTAATTGTTATGTTATTATTAGACGTTTTGTATAAACAGGTGTGTGTGTGATATGTATTCACAGGAGTTTATGAAGGAAATATAAACAATGCATGATGTTTATTTACAGCAGTTTATGAAATATAAACAAGTGTCTGTGAAACGAACGTTTAAAAAACGAGCGCAACTTGATTATTTACAAGTTTGAATGTGTACAAGGAAGTAAATATGCACACGAACGAGTTTTTATGTACAGATAAAGATGGATGTACATAGGAGGGATGGGACTTACACCATAAGGGTGGCCCATTTATTTGAAAGAAGTTTTACTCAGGAGAAAGCTCCTTTCAATACCAATGGTATTCATTGGTCTATCTGATGAAACGAAACGAATGATCAAAGTTTATCCGTGTTGGAATATTTGTAAAAGGTATCGTGTTATGTATGATGAAAATTTTGTATGAAAAGTATTTGGTATGTACAAAGAAAATACGTACACAAAAGACTATTTTGTTTGAGTATACACAAGTGATGTGAAACAAACGATCAAGTTTGTCTGCATTTGAGTATAAAAGGAGTATCTCAGATATGTACGATGAAACTTTGTAAAAAAAATGTTTGACAAAAGTTTGATATGTACAAAGAAATATTATGTACATAAAAGAATGTTATGGGACTTACACCATGATGGAGGCCCATTGGTCAAAAAGAAATTTTACTCAGAAGAATTTTTCCTTTAGAACCAATGGATTCGGCGTATAGACAAACGAATGAAAACAAACGAAAGAAATTTGTTTACGTTTGAATATTAACAATGATAATTTGAGTATGTACAAGTAAAACTAAATATGTACATAAAGGGTTGGGACTTACACCATAAGGGAGGCCCATGATCGATCGAGAATTTCAAGAAGAAACGAAATCAGTTTTATCGTTTTAAATCGGATCAATCATGGTAAAAAGATGTAAGTTTTGATGAAATGTTTTGAAAAATGATTTTGAAATGTTTTGAAATGTGAGGTTCATTCATGAAAAGTTTTGAAAAAAATCGGAAGTCGAAAACTTGAAAAATTCACCTTTTTAAGGAGGTTTGAAAAGTGTTCAGAACGTCGTTTTCGGCTCGATTAAAATTTAATCAGATGAAAGTTTTTTTCTGAAAATTTTTGCACTATCACAAAATAGATGTATTTATTGACAAGTGTCCAAAAAATCACCTTAAAATAAGGAGTTTTGATTGGTCAAAAAAATTGTGAAAGTTTGAAAAAAAAATGGTCCTGATGGGTGTTGAACCCATGACCATGAGGTGGGACGCGTGTCAAAGTGACTTAAAGGCAAGCAGACAACCACTAGACCAAACGCGCTGGAGTGTTAGTGGGTTATCACACGCGTTGATATAAGATTGGATTATTTGAAAATTTGAAATGAAGAACAGATGAAGAGCACGCGCGTAATGTTCTTCATGTTTTTGATTTTCAGAAATCCAAATCCCAGCTCAAATCTTTGTTTCTCAACCAAATTGAGTGAAATAAAAATCAAACTTGATCGGTTTTTCATCACGAACATGAATATGCTTGTTAATTTCATTTATTTTAAGCCCAGAATGATTTAGGTTTCGAAGAACACCAAGAACCCTAATCTGAAAAACTCAAATTAAATGATGAAGGTTTGATGATTCTTGGATTTTTTTGAGGGTTTATGATCGTTAGAGGTGCAGAAAAAGATCGGCCAAGAGTTTTTTTCAATTGGTGCAAGGAATTATGATATCACAGTTCATATGCTAACCTGGAAAAGTGAGAATTGAATTCGATGCTAACGCGTTTCTTCGGATTTTGTGATTGCTACAGCTTCAACGGCCTATGTGGAAGCTATGAGAAGGGTATGCTTGCTTTGAACTTGCCTCAATCCTTCCAACCAAGTCAACCTGCAGTCAGTTCAAAAGGAAACTCGAAATCGAGGTTAATGGATTTACAGGTTGTTGTTCTTGTTTTGGATCACATACAGGATGTATAGTGATGCTGTTTGAGTCATTAGAACACAGTTTGATCAAGCTAAACCAACAATTCGATTCATAAGGCAGTTTGGAAAAGTTTGAAAAATGAAAAATGAAAACTGATTTTAACTTGATTTCAGTTTGATTTTAAGCTTGTAACAAGTTTGATAGTGATTATGAAACATGTTGGACACCAAAGATCATCATGGTTTTAGCTCAATTTCAAAAATGCTATGTTTCTCAATTTGCACTATATTGCTTGATTTTCAAGAAAGTAAAGAGAAAGCATCATTTTGCATTGTTTTTGGTGTCCATTGAGCTTGAATTGGTACCTCTATTTATAGGCCATTGTATCTGAAATGTTAGGCAAGCAATTGGACATTGGTAATTCAAACTTGCCTTAGAGGGCAAGGAAGTCTTTTTTGCATTAAATGCAAAAGGAAGCTTCCTTCTTTTAACCATGGTTAATTTCCAACTTTGATCCAATCCTATCATAATTATCCCATCTGATTTTTATCAGTTCTTATCTCATTGTGGCAAGGTGGCAAGGTTCTAGAAGAGGAAAATGCAAAATGACCTATAATCTTGATGTTTTGACTTGGAAAATCAAGTGTCATGGAGCCTTATATTTCAATTTCAAAAGTGTATCTAGACTCCATGGATTTGAGAGTTCTTGGACATTTTGGAAATATTTTTCCACAAGCTACAACTTTCATGTTTTGAGTTTTTTCAAATTCAAATTGGAACTAGGTGAAAAAATGGCTTGAAGTTTGAAAAAAATAAGAAATTTCAACACTTAGAAAAATTTCTAAGTATGAAAACTTTTGACTTTTTGTTGACTTTTCCAAATTCTTTGATTTTTTATGATCATGATGGATCATGTGAAGTATTTTGATGATGGAAAAAGTTTTGTTTTGAAAAATTTGACCAAAAGTCAAAGTTTGACTTTTCTATGCAGATGAATTTTCATCAGACGTTTCTGAAATTGACTGATGAAGTCTGTGAACCTCTGTGATGTTTTGAATCCATAAATTAGGTCAAGATGTTGTATCTAAGATATAATGACCAATCTCTATCCAAAAAAGTCATTTCTTGCTCAAAAAATCAGAGAATGCCTATGCTCGACCAAAACCCTAATTGGTCGATCCTTGATTGATCAGTGAGGAAAATGGATATCTGAGGATTGAAGGCTGATGATTTGATCAAGATAGATCAAATGGAGTGAGAAAATCTCAAACCCTAATTGGTTATCTCTTGAATCAGATGAAAATCTGATGAAACCCTAATTTTGACCTGTGAATGCTACACCCGATTAATGTTGTTTGAACTGTTAGTTGTGCAATGATGCAAATGTAAGGTGGTATATTAGGTCAAAATTTGGGGTATGACAGGAGTCCGTCTAGAAGAAGCGTTTCGAGAAGGACGATTTTCGAAGTAAGAAGGATTGAGTGGAGTTAAAAAACCATCCTTTGGATTCTCCAAAAAGAAAAAAGATGTTAATGTTGTTGTTCAAGAAAGGAGAACTAGGCTCCCTAGTAAAAATCCTCATAACCAACAAGTGTTTGTTGTTACCCTTGTTGTTATTGTTGCTCCAACAACTATCCCTTATAACAAATCATCTCAGCAAGGGCAAGGCCCAAAGAGAAAACCTTTTGATCTAATCCTGATGACTTATGTGGAGTTATACCCAACATTGATTCAGAGGTACTTGGTGCATCCAAGAGCACTTCCAGTTGTTCCAAATCCCCTGCCTTGGTACTACAAAGTTGATCAGACTTGTGCCTATCATCAAGGAGCTCCTAGACACAATATTGAGAATTGTTATCCATTAAATTCAGAAGTGCAAAAGATGGTCAGATCTGAACTATTGTCTTTCAAGGACATGGGTCCTAATGTGCAAGGGAATCTTTTTCCCAAGCATGGGAATGCCGTGAATATGATTGATGGAGAAATCAGGGTTTATGATGTGAATTTGGTCATTGGAGATCTTGTGATGATACATGTTGCTCTCTGTAAAGTTGGTTATTGCACTCATGATCATGCTGCTTGTAATGTGTGCAGTAATGATACTCGTGGTTTTGATAAAATAAAGAGTGATCTTCAAGATATGATGGACATGAACCTTATTCAGGTTATCAAGTTGAAGGATGAACCTGAGAATGAAGTGAATGTTGTTTATGGTCCTCCTAGAGAACTCCAAATCCATGAAGTGAACGAGACTAATGTTGATCTTATGAATTTGCATGCCGCGTTCAATTTCCTTGAAGGCCAAGAGGTGCACCAATACAGTGATTGCTTAGTGTGTAGCACGGATCATCGTGGTTGTGATGTTGTGAAAAGAGATATTCAGCGTCTACTAGACGATGGCATTATTCAAATTATAGTGAGCAGAGTTGGTTTCAACAATAACGTTAATATGATTGAAAGATTGTTTGATGAATCTGATGATGAGTATATTTTTGCTGATGAATATTTCTCTGCCAATGAGTTTGAGTTTCTTGAAGAAGCAGATGTAAACGTCATTGTGCCACACTACTTCAATTCCTTCAAATTTTGGTTAATTGGCTATATCGCTTACAACTACCAATATACTAATCCGAACCGTTTACAATCTATTCTGGTATCACTCCTTATTAATCACCAGTATTATCTCACTCAAAGTAGCCTACTAAAATTTTACTACATTAACTCTTTCGCGCCGCGACTTTAGCAGGACTCAGTTTGCGCTGCGTCATCCCATTGGCTCCGCGAACTGAACGTGACATATTGGATTTTTAGCACTGTCAGCATCTTCCTCTTGCCATTTTTCTCAAATATTTGGCATCCAACACCCACACTACCCAAAACCTATCAACCTAAGGTACTAACAACATGGGTAATCAGACAAAGACAACATTTACCAAAACATTCAACAAGTTTCATGGATTTTCAAGCTTCAATTTGAAATTTCAACAACAACAACAAAACACCAAAACAAGGAAAATCTATAAACCCCATCCCACATATCATCCTTCATGCATCCCGTTATAGAGTTAGAACCTCACCCTTACCTCATTGATGGCAGCTCTAAACCTTGATCGGATTTTTGGAACTTGGCTCTAGCAACTTTCCTTATTCTTGCCTTTTTCTCCAAACCTAACCTTTTTCTCTTCTCCTCTCTATTTCTCTTCTCCTCTACTCATAAAACACCCATTTCCTTTCTTTTATAAACTTACCAATAATAATAATATTTATTTATATATTACTAACTTATCATAATGGGCCTAACAAATAACACCTCCTTATTCCTTTGCGATACCACAATTAAAGCTCAACTCAATTTAATAAAATAGTCCATTATTAATAATAATAATAATATTTCTAATATTATTTCTTCAATGTAATCAACTTTATTAATTCTCCGACTAACCGAATAAAATCTGACTTCAACTTAATAAATCCAAATACGTTTCCCAAAATAATACCGACAAATCCGATTGATTCTCGAACTTCGAGTAAATCCAATAATCAAATCCTTAAATAATTTAATTAACCAATTAATTAAATTCGAGCGTTACAAATCTCCCCCACTTAGGATATTTTCGTCCTCGAAAATTTGCCCAACACAACTATTCCTTAATATCGCTTCCGCATCCAACCCTCTTATTCTCAAGTTTCGCTTGACAATAATTCAACCATTACTTTTCTAATATAATTGTATCTCAACACGACTTGAATCCAATACATATACAACATAATCGCTACTAACTTGCCAACCTTTGGAAATATCTTGAAACAACACCTTATAACATATCAACAACCTTCGCTTGCTCATACTTGATGTATACAACATCGCGTCATTACCGTCGCAACATAATCAACGCTAAAACACATACACATTTCTCATTCCATATTCGAGGTCACTTATCCGCGGAATACTGACAACTCTATTAATCTCGTCGTATCACTCTTATAGTGACATCGACATAGTCCACTTGATCAACTTCACCATATCATAGAGTATTAATCATCATCTACGGTAGCCAACAACAATGTCGTGCAACCGAACAAAACTGTATAACACCAACTTAATAGTAATAATTCAACCACCAACCATACAATCCATCTTAATTCACCGTCCTTATTAGAGTTCCTATCCACATATAAGGTTCACAGCTTCAACCAAAACACAGACTCCCTCCACATGCATCGATATTTCACTTCGGGATGTTAGCTCACACATAAACCATCTATCCCGAATTGTTCAACGTTCCTCGTATTTCCATGGATACATCTCTTTTAATTCTCATTAACTCGGAAGCAACTATCTTCACGACATAACATCCATTACTTAATGCACTATTGAGATAACAATTCCAGTCTACATCCTCTAACACGATCTCGTCTACTATCACTTCACTTAACAACTTAACTCAACAAATATACACACAACTCACCATCAACCAACATCCATAGTAACATCTTTACAGAATTCGGAAAAATTTATGAGACAACACAATACTCTGTCACATCACGCCTCAGCTGCGCAACTCTGATTATCCATCTTCCTTCACTTGCGCACTATTAAGATAGCAAGATACGTCTATACCATCCAACACGATTTCGTCCACTATCAACAAGACATTAAGGGTGATTAGTTCCTCAATTTTTCAATAGATATCCGACAATCATAATGGATTATAAACCATCTTTACTAACGATCATAACGTTCTTTTCCAACTTGTACTCAAACGCCATACTCCAATAATGTCCAAAGTGTTTTACAGATACCCTCATAACTTCCCTCTCATTCGATCTTGTCGATGATTCACCAACATTCAACATTTACAAGGTCTACATTACACTCACTTTGCTTCACACGAAGGGTCAGTAATTCTACTACACCAGTACATTCACGCCGTCTCATCCCAGTTAAGATTTTAACAACACCGTTCCACACCGTCCTGGCATTAGAACCTCTCCAATTCTCCTTTTAATCATGCCACTATCTTGGCATCACAACCACGACTTTAATTCCTCTTAAAAGCACCATCCTTTAAAAGGACATCTTCATTCCAATTACTAAGGATCAACTTCTAAAAAATTTTGCAAAAATCACACAGTATGCGTCGCGAACTATCCTTGGCGCCGCGACCCTTGCAGAAAACACAGTTCGCGCCGCGTCCACATGTTGGCGCCGCGAGCTGAACAAAACAGAAAGGCTTTGTTGCGTGAACAACATTCCCCCAACATAGTTAACGCCATATTATTTATTCGATACAATCTTAGATCGAAAACCAACTATCACAGCTTATGACAATTATTATCACAAGGTTATTCAACTTAATATTACGACAAAATAATTAAACCTTCTATAATAACTTATTTATCATAGAAAGAAACTCTAACTTCGAGGCTCAAAGGGGTTGACGGAGGATTAACTTCCTTATTGCTCCAGTGTTTGGGAATTGAAACAAGGCATGTATATCATCAGCAAAGTTTTATTCGAAAGCATACCAACAACAATTATGGGTATTTCGTTAGCATCATCCTCCCTCAAATATTTGCATCAATACAAGCTTGATAAAGAAATAAACAAGAGATATATTTTTGAAACAAAAGTAGTAAATGAAAGTGAATTGAATCCAAACATTGCAATGCTCATTTCAGTAAAATCAACATGAAAGTACAAACAAGATTTGAAAGCAACAATTTAACATAAACAAAAGGAAAATGAAAACTAGAAAGAAACATGGCCTAGTGACTAATCTGTTACAAGGATGGGTTGTCCTGCCTGAAACACTGGCTTTAGGAAGTGACTTGAGATACTCTGACTCAGCCTTTAGCCACTTTGTTTTGGCAATGGATTGTTGACAATATTGGGACCTTTATCCTTAAAGGTAAGCATCTTCTCCCTAACCAATTCTTGCACCTTGGCCTTCAATGCATAATAGTTCTCTAAATCATGACCAGCGACTCCCAGATGAAACTCACAGTGAATGTCAGATCTGAATCCGGGTGGAAGAGGATTTAGAGGAGTCGGAGACCTAGTTGTAATCAGGCCCCTCTGCACCATTGCAGGGTACAATTTGATGTAGTTCATTGGAATAGGATCAAATTGAGTCCTTTTGAAATTTTGGTTCTGTCTTGTAACCTCAAGTGAGCAAAGAAAAAATGGCATAAAAATAAATTCTAAAAATAAAGTGCATAAAAATAAAGAGCATAAAAAATAAATGCGCAAAACAAAGAGCAAAAAATTAAAGCAATTAATAAAGGTTAGCAAGTTGACCATCTTGAAACTTGTCAAGTATATCATCGAATTGTTAATTGTTAGTCGTCAGCAAGGTGACCATCTTGAAACTTGCGCATGAAGACTTGCCAGAAGCTTGATAGAATCAACGCGACCACACGACAAGTTTCAATTGTTTTTTGTCAAGTATATCACCGGTTTTGGAATTATCACATCACTTGATCAAAGATGCTTGATAATTTCAAATGGCCAAAATTAGTGGAAACTTGCCAGAAGCTTGATTAGGAATCAACGCGACCACACGACAAGCGCCACAAGTGTTGAACCAAAATCAAAGCTCAAGTCATCTTTTGGGGCTTATGTTAGAACATTGAAGTTCATGCCACCAATTCATCAATTTCTGATTCGGGACAAAGAAAATAAGATGAAGAAGAAGCAATGTAGAGCTATGTTAAGCAATCGCCAAGTGACTTATGTAGAAGCCACCCTACAACGAGGCCAGTTAATGGTGATGTATGTGTTGAAAAAGCAAACGAGAAGAATGATATATAGATCATCTTCTAATGTTTGTCAACACATGTAAAAATAAAAAAGAATGATAGATCAACTTGGATTATCTTCTCTAATTTCTTCCATCTTTAAGTTCAATCACTCATCTTGGTGGATTAAGGCACAAAATATATTGTTGACTCAAAGCACCAAGAATTAATTGTATAATCAATCCTTTGGTAGATTTGAATCACCAATACATTTCTCCAACCTCATCAACACCCAAAGTCCATTTAGATTAAAGAGGAATTAGGTATTCAAGACTACAATCCAAGGCAATCATCAAAAGAATGGAGTAGAAGAAGAGGAATCATTCAAAACAAGTAAAAAAACAAGTGAAAATCACATTTTACACTCTATGAAATTAATTGCATCAGGATGCAAATCGATTGCATCAACACATTTTTTCAAAAAATTCCAGAAACGTAGCCCGTGAAATCGATTGTACTACAGTGCAAATCGATTGTTCACTGTAAAAAACAGAAAAATCACATTTCTAAAGGGAAAATTCTTGTTCAAACTTTTCCACAAATACCTTGTGTGTCTTGATTCAATTGAGCACGAAAATTCCACCAACTTTTTCAGAAATTAACATCAATGGAACTAAAAACAAGTTTGCTCAATGAATCAAACCACAAAAATTATCAAGAGATCACATTGTAAAATATGAAGATAAACACTCACCATTTGTAGATCTTGAGAAATATTTGCAAGAGTAACACTTCAAATTGCTTCAATTCAACTTCAAAAATCAAAATCACAATCCTAGATCTAAAGAATTGATGAAGAAAAAGAGAGTGGATGGAGGTTTAGCTCAAAGAATTATAGAATTCCAATGAAGAATTCACTAATCTTTATGAAGAAGAAAGAGCTTTGAGTGAATTTAAAGTATTGGGGAAAATGAGAGAATGGAGATAGTAGAGAAATATTTTGGCAATGTGCGTTTGGCTATCAAAAGCTTGAAATTTGAATGAGAGGAGGCCTATATTTATAATATTTTGGTTTGGGAATGAGTGGTGGTTTGGAGTTTGGTTCTGAAATTAGAATTAGGCTTAGAAATTGATTTTGGAGCCAAAATTGAATCAATTAGTAATTAATTTTGAAATTAAAAGAAAATAAAAAAATGAAGTTGGAGCCCAAGCCCACAAACTTGAAAAATTGAAGATTTTTTTATTTTTGCGCAGTGCAATTGATTGCACTCTAGTGCAAATCGGTTGCACTGAGTTTTTTTTTTGTTGAAATTTTGCTGAAAATAACAGTGAGCGATCGATTGCACTGCAAAAAAAAATCAAAAATTTGTCTAAAAACAAGTGTGGGGCAAAACACTGAAAAACTTATACTTGTAAGATCCTTTAGCTTGATACCTATAAAATACAAATATACAAAGACAAAAGCAAATATTTTTGGTATTTTAACTCAAAGGTTAGAAAAATGTAAACCAAAAATATACAAAATACAGAGTTAAGGTGCTTGGCGATCCCTTGAGACCAAACTTAAGAATATGAGAAGCGGGAGAATCAATCCTTGTCTGTGATCTTGATATATTGTGATAATGAAATTATGGAAAGCCATAGGGAAAAAATTGGGGTACAACAATCTTGATCCTGTAAAATAAAAAAATACAATTATATTATGATTCCGATTGTGAATTCAATCCAAATTCAAGAAACGAAATCAATCACACACGCCTCATGTACACTTATGTTTCCCTGTGAATCAAACTAGTGCTCTAGATATCAATTATTTGTGCACAAGGTTTAAGATAAAGATGGAAGATTAGATAAAAGAGAAGTGAGAGAGAAAATGTTTATAACAACTTTTAAAGAATCATAGTTTTTAAAATGACAAAATCCTTCAAGTGACAAGGTTGATTTTAAAAATAAAATTTTACAAGGTTTAAAATGATAGAATATTTTAGTGATAATGTTAGATTTTACAAGGGGTAAACCATAAATCACCTATTTGGTATGATTATATATATATATATATATATATATATATATATATATATATATATATATATATATATATATATATATATATATATATATATATATATATATATATATATATATGTGTGTGTATGAGAATAAAATCTACCATATATAGACTTTTTTAGTCAAAATAGTAAGTGAACAACAAGAAGATAAATATATCTATATTGACGCAATTGCAAACAACAATGCTTGCTCTTGGGAATGTGTTGGATGATGAAGAGCGGATGTATAATACTATACTAGTATTATAAAATGAGTGGATGAGTTTAAATATGCAATCTTTGACGTAGAGGACTTGTTGAACCAAATTAATTATGATTCTTAGCGGTGTAAGGTCACAAATCGGGCGCAAAATTTTGTTTAATCTTTTTTAACATCAATGGAGATATCGATTTCCAAATAAATAGTGTGTGTGAGAGACTGAAACTTTTTGCATAATAGATAGAAACCCTTGGTATGTTTGGATTGACAGAATAGGATGGAATGGAGCGGAATGGAAAGGAATAAAATTATGTTACATCGTTTGGATTGATTAAAAAAGGATGGAATAGAGCGTTATCGGATGGAATGCATTCCATCACTTTCCATCATTTTGTGTACCCTCCAATTTGGACAAAATGACAAAATGAATATATTTCATCATGACATACCCAAACAATGGAATGGTATTTTTATTCCACTCTGCTCCATTCCATCCCGCTTCGCTCCATTCCACTTTGTTCCTTTTTACGTATCCAAACATAGCCTTGTTAGAACATGGTTTGGTTCTACACCTATCTTAGAAGTTTTGATGATAACAAGTACTATTGATGACAATTATGTTCTGACCCTAATAAATAAATATTTTGTATGAAACATTGTTGTCTCCTAATTTTTCAATTAAGTATGTCGATGATGTTCTTATTCTGAATGGAAAAGGAGAGCAGGTTACAATTCTTAAGATATAATAAGTTCTAATATTTTGTAAAATAAATTCTAAGAGAACTTAAAAAGATACACATGTAAAAACAATCTTCAAGACTATCATACTCGTTAGAAGAAGTTCTACTATGATCAAAAGACAAACTTCTGAAAGCACCATGATGCACTACAAACTCTAATTCCTATATGTTGGTTGCTTAGTTCTGATGCGTTACAAGGACTCAAATGGGAATATTTTAAGAAACGGCCAATTTCCAACAGGATCTCGTTTTTATGGAAAGCACAATTAATGACAAATATCATTCTTCCATTTGTGGAATCTATGTCTCCAACAGATTGAAATTCTCACGCCTATATAAAGACAAAATTGTGAAGAATTTCACACAACACTTACACGCATATTGTAGAGAAAATTTTCAACGAAAGCATTCATATTTCTCTAGTTTCAATTGAGCTTAAAATATATTGTGTAATACATCACAGTAGTGATATAGCTTATTAGAAGCATCTTTTATACACATTTGTAATTGTTCAATCAGTTGTTGTTCCTTGAGAACCAGGTTGTGGTTTATCTCAAGAAGGAAAAGGCAGTTGTCTTTCTGAATTATAATCTATTATTGAATAGTGGATTAAGACATCGATGAGAGAGGCAAATCACCTTGACGGGTGGACTAGAGTAGTTTGAGTTCAAACGAACCAGGACAAAAATAGTTTTGGCAAACTATTTTAATTTAGAAAAATCCAATTCAAACCCCCTTTTCTTGTGTTTCTCAACCTTCAATTGGAATCGAGCCTAGTTCAGGGTGCTAACACTTAACCGTGTCAGATAAAAGATCCATCTTGAAAAGCACAATGATAGAACCAGTCCAGAACAACAATGACCACCATGACGACAAAGACAGAATCAGCAGCAGACCCCTAATGTTTGATGGAGAAAATTTAGACTACTGGAAAGACAGAATCGAAAGTTTCTTTCTGGACCATGACGCTGATCTCTGGGATATGGTAACTGATGGCTACATTCATCATGTTGATGCAAGTTGTCAGAAGATTGAAAGAAAGAAAATGTGAGATCAGCAAAAGAAAGAATTCAAAAATCATCATAAAGCCAGAACAATCCTACTAAGCGCCACCACATACATTGAGTATGAGAAGATCACAAACAGAGACTCATTAAGAACATTTTGACTTCTTAAGAGTGACGCGAAGGCAATACACAAGTCAAAGAAACAAAAGCTCTTGCTCTCATTCGAATACGGTTCAAAATGGAATAAGATTAAACCAAGCAATGTTCTCAAGGTTTCAAATTCTGGTAGTTGGTTTAAACGTTCTGGACAAAGGATATTCTATTGTTGATTATGTAAAGAAATTCATCAGAAGTCTTCCCAATAAATGGAGGCCTATGGTGACAGCTCTCAAGCTTGCAAAAGATTTGAACAAAATCTCTCTGGAAGAACTCATCAGCTCATTAAGAAGTCACGAGATAGAATTAGAAGAAGATGAGCCCCAGAAGAAAGGTAAGTCTATTGCTCTTAAATCTAACAAAAAATATCACTCTAAAGATTTTCGGCCAAAGAAGAAAATTCGAGGATCATCGAAGAAGAAGATGAGCTATCTCTACTCTCCAGAAGAGTTCAGCAACTCTGGAAGAACAGACAGAGAAAGTTCAAAAATCCAAGAAGATCTAGCAATCATTCTGGTTCATCCTCTGGATACAAAAAGACAAGAAGCAAAGAGATTGTATGCTACGAATGTAAGGAACCTGGTCATCATAAAAGTGATTGTCCTAAACTTCAGAAAGAGAAGCCGAAGAAGAGGTTTGACAAAGAAAAGAAGAAAAGTCTTATGGCAACATGGGATGATTCAAATTCTTCTGAAGCCTCAACAGACTCAAAAGATGAAAGAGACAACATAGCTTTAATGGCCAACATAGCTGACAACTCAGATTCCTCTAAATCTGATTCTGATACTGAAGAGGTATTTCCTAATTTTGCTGTTAATTTCTCTAAAGCTGAATTAGCAGAAAGTCTATCAGAAATTCTTGAAACTATCAGAAACTTCAAATCAAATACAAGAATCTTAAACGGAATCTTGCATATGATTCTGAAGAAACTAAGAAACTAGAACGCAAAACTCTGAGCCTAAAGAAGACATTTCTAAACTAAAAATTGAAAATTTTGTTTTTAAAGAAAATTTACAAAAAGCTCAAGAAAAACCTGTTTCAGAAGTTCTAAATGATTATGATAATATTATAAAGGAATATGATATTGGTTTTCAAGAGTTCCTGTCTAAAAGCATAGGCAGAAGAAAAATGGATTCAATGATCTATAAAGTCAGTAGAAACAGAAGAAAAGGTTTAAGATATGTGTTTCCTAAAGATGAGAAACCATATTCTGAAGTAGATAATATGGTCATTAAATACACACCTCTGAAATCTCACTTCACTTATGGTCATCCACATGACATAAAATATACTAGTGAATTATATTATGCAAAATCTTATGTTAAACCTAAGTTCAAACAGAACTTTAGAAATTCTAACCAAAAAGGACCCAAAAAGATATGAGTACCTAAGGACAAAATATTATATGTTGTAGATGTCTTTGACAGCAAAGTTGAAACACCAGTCTTGGTACCTGGACTTTGAATGCTCTCAACACATGACGGGAAGAAAACATTTGTTCCAAAGTATGGAACTTAAAGTTGGTGGTTACGTAGGTTTCGGAGGCAACCAAAAGGATAAAATCATTGGCTCTGGAACTATCGATAACGGTTCCTTACCCTCTATTACTAATGTTCTGTTGGTAGAGGTATTGATGCATAACTTGTTATCCATAAGTCAATTAAGTGATAACAGTTATGATATAATCTTTAATCAAAAGTCTTGTAAAGTTTCTAGTCAGAAAGATGGAACAATCCTCTTTAATGGTAAAAGGAAAAACAACATTTATAAGATCAAACTTTTTGAACTCAAGAGTCAGGATTTAAAATGCCTTATATCTATGGACAATGAGCAATGGGCCTGGCACTGACGACGGGGCATGTTAGCATAAGAAGAATATCTCAAATTAACAAACTCAATCTAGTCAGAGGATTTCCTAATTTGAAGTTTAGCTCATATGCTCTGTGTGAAACATGTCAAAAAGGAAAATTTTCAAAACCTCATTTTAAATAAAAAAAAATATTGTTTCTACCTCAAGGCCATTAGAACTTCTGCATATTAATCTGTTTGGACCAGTGAAAACTGCATCCATCAGTGGCAAGAAGTATGGATTGGTGATCATATATCAGATGGACAGGGGTAAAGTTCTTAAGACACAAGGATGAGTCACATTCTGTGTTTGCTAACTTCTGTAATGTGGTCCAGAATGAAAAAGAGTTTAGAATTTTAAAATTCAGAAGTGATCATGGTAGAGAATTTGAAAATAAAGATTTTGAAAAACTTTTTAATGAAATTGGTATTTCTCATGATTTTCTTGTCCTAGAACTCTAGAACAAAATGGAGTTGTAGAACGTAAAAACCGAACTTTACAAGAAATGGCTCGAACCATGATCAATGAGACTAACATTGTTAAACATTTCTGGGCAGAAGCAGTGAACACAACATGTTATATCCATAATAGAATCTCTATAAGACCTATTCTTGAGAAGACTCCTTATGAATTGTGGAAGAATAGAAAGCCCAACATTTCTTATTTCCACCCTTTTGGATACACTTGTTTCATTTTGATTACCAAAGATCATTTGAAAAAATTTGATTCTAAGGCACAAAAGTGTTTAATGTTAGGATATGCTGAACGCTCAAAAGGCTATAGAGTATATAACACTGAAACACAAATTGTGGAAGAATCTATTAATGTCAAATTTGATGATAAGTTTGGCCCTCAAAAGTCAAAGCAAAAAGATTCTCTTGCAGATATAGAAGTTCATATTTCAGGATCAGAAGATAGTCCTGACAAAGAAACAAATTCTAAAGAAACCATCAAAGAAACATCAGAAGAACCCATTCCAAAGAAACCATCTAGAAGCAGCGTAGCTCATCCTGAAGAAATGATTCTGGGAAAGAAAGATGATCCAATCAAAACCAGATCAACATTCAGAAATTATGAAGAATCTCTCATGGGACTGGTGTCCTTGATTGAACAAACTTCTGTAGATGAAGCTCTTCAAGACAATGACTGGATCATGGCAATGCAACAAGAGATAAATTAATTCACCAGAAATGATGTATGAGATCTTGTACCCAAACCAAAAGTTTTCAACATTATTGGAACTAAGTGGATCTTCAGAAACAAGCTTAGCGAACAAGGAGAAGTAGTCAAAAACAAAGCTCGAATGGTAGCACAAGGTTATATTCAGCAAGAAGGGACCGACTATATAGAAACCTTTGCTCCAGTCGCCAGGTTAGAATCTATCAGACTTTTAATTTCATATTTTAATAATCACAATATCACACTTTATTAGATGGATGTAAAAACTGCATTTCTAAATGGTTACATTGATGAAGAAGTATATGTGCATCAACCCCCTTGGTTTTAAAAACTCAAAACATCCAGATTTTGTTTATAAGCTTAAAAAATCTTTATACAGTCTAAAACAAGCTCCTAGAGCTTGGTATGAAAGACTAAGTAATTTTCTATTAGAAAAAGATTTTATCAGAGGGAAAGTGGACACAACTTTGTTCTGTAATACATTTAAAAATGATATTCTGATATGTCAAATTTATGTTGGTGACATAATTTTTGGTTCTACTAAAGTCTCCCTTGGGAGAGAATTTGCTAAGTCTATGCAGGCAGAGTTTGAAATGAGTCTCATGGGAAAACTCAAATTCTTTTGGGAATTCAAATAAATCAGACCTCAGAAGCAACTTACATACATCAGAGTAAGTATGTTAAAGAACTTCTGAAGAAATTTGACATGTTAGATAGCAAACCTGCCAAAAGTCCTATGCATCCCACATGTATTATGGAAAAGGAAGAGGTAAGTAAGAAATTAGAACAAAAGCTCTACATAGGTATGATTGGCTCTCTCCAATATTTAACTGCCTCAAGACCTGATAATCTATATAGTGTGTGTCTCTGTGCTAGATTCCAATCAGATCCTTGAGAAACTCACTTAACAGCTGTTAAGTGAATTCTCAAGTATCTAAAAGGTACTAATAATCTTGGCTTGTGTTATAGAAAATCCAGAGAATACAAACTTGTAGGATATTGTGATGCTAACTTCGCTGGAGACAAAATAGAAAGAAAAAGCACTTCTGGAAGTTGTCAGTTTCTAGGAGAAAATCTGATATCTTAGTCCAGCAAAAGACAATCCACCATTGCTCATCATCGCAGTTAATATAGCGCCCAACTAGATGCAGTACTCATATGCTCTAGATGAAAAGTCAGCTTGAGGACTTTTAGATATTCGAGAGTAACATTCCTATCCTCTATGATAACACTTCTGCTATTTGCTTATCTAAAAATCCTATTTTACATTCTAGAGCTAAACACATAGAAATTAAACATAATTTCATTAAGAACTATATTCAGAAGGGAATTCTTACTTTAAAATTTATTGACACAGACCATCAATGGGATGATATATTTACAAAACCCCTTGCTGGAGATAGGTTCAGTTTCATTTTGAAGCATCTCAGTATGGAATTATGCCCATAATGAAAAGTTTAATTCTATATGTTTAGCTGTTAGAATATTATTTACTTTTTTGTGAACTTCTGATCAATTGTCCTTTAGAAAGTGAGAAGGGTAACTGAAGTAGAATCTATCAAGAAGATTTGAATGATGACTCGGCTCGAGATATAAGCATGTAGTTCACCAGAACAACACCTGTCAATCTTAATCGCTAAGTCATTCTCAGAAAATGGACACATGTTCAAATTTTGATAGAGTGAAACACTTGAGTTGATTCATTGAGGCGCCGGTCACATCGGTAACTGTTGACCATATCTTCACGCTATATCCCGTGTCAGCAATCGTTATGGTTAATAATCATTTTTTCGTGCTTTAATTACTCTTAATTTCATAGTTTCAAGAAATCATTTTTCTCTCTATATACTTCTACTTTACCTTTTTCAAAATTCGTCGTTTTCAAATCATCTGCTCACTTCTTCCTCTTTTGAAAAACCCTTATTTTCAAGTCTCCACCTTTTCTCTCAAAACCCTAGTCTAATAACAATGGCTTCCTCATCTCAAGATCAACAACAGCAACAACAACCCCAAGTTAACACCACTGAATAAGTGTTTATTGATCCCCACAGAACGTTGAACACTCCTTTTGAAAATCTTGAAGTTCTTTGTGAGTTTCTCGTTGATTTTGAAAGCATGAAGGAAAATGGACATGTTCTCCTTGAAGAAGTGCATTTTCAAGGGTGGTTTCAATACTTTGATCATTTGATCGGTCCATTTTTTCCAAAGTTGGTGAGTCTTTACTAGTTTTTGGAACAGAAATTTAGGCTTGGGTTAACTCTCTGAAGCAATCTTGCTTGGAGAATCTGAATCCCGCAGCTTCTGACTATCTCTAGACTCAGTTCAGAAAATGGTTTATTTCTGAATCTCAGAAGCAGAATGAGCTCTTCTATGGAATGGCTCAGCATAATTTCAGCGATTGGCTGAAGTTTCTTGAAGAACATATTGCACAGCTTAGGGACACAAAAATATGTTTCTAACAAATGCTCCCTAGGAATCTATAGCAGCAACAACATCTCTTTAGAAACCGAAGACTCAACCTTTACTTCTCTTTCAAGACAAAGGGAAATCAGTTGTTGAATCCTCTGAAGCTCCTACTACTGAAACTCTGGCAACTGCTGATAAGGATGCTTCCTCTCCCTCCTTAGTCATTCAAACTCTGGAAGTTCTGAAGAAGGAAAATGAAGAGGTCAGAAAAAGATTGGATAAGCAAGATGAAACGAACAAGGAACTAAAAGAGATGATGGGTAAATAAGAAGCTTCAACATTTGAGATCAAAGGGATGTTGGAAGCTCTGTTCTCTCGACTCTCCACACCATCTTAGACCTTAAGTTTTTTTCTCTGTTTAATCTTGTTCTTATTTTACAAATTTTTACTTTCTGCATCTTTGCTTCTGTACTTCGTTCTGATCAATGCAATCATCTTTTGCTTTGTTTTATTATTTTCTCAATTTTTCTTTTTGATATATGACAAAAAGGGGGAGAATGTAAGATATTTTGAACATCATAGTTACTGATAGACTAAGTCTCAAACATTCTGATATCATCTTTGATTTCATTTTTGTCTAATGCTTAAAATAGGAAATACCAATTCTGGAAATCAACTTGGATCCATCAGAACCTTCATCATACTCTGGACTAAACTCTTCAGGGAAGTACAGTGTCTCTAAACTCATATGAATATTAAATTCAGGGGGAGACCTCTCTTTGTCAAAATATTTATGTTTTTCCATCATCAAAAAGGGGGAGATTGTTAGAACATGGTTTGGTTCTACACCTATCTTAGAAGTTTTGATGATAACAAGTATTGTTGATGACAATTATGTTCTGGCCCTGATAAATAAATATTTTGTATGAAACACTGTTGTCTCTTAATTTTTTAATGAAGTATGCAGATGATGTTCTGATTCTGAATTGAAAAGGAGAACGGGTTACAGTTCTGAAGATATAAGAAGTTCTAATATTTTGTAAAAGAAATTCTAAGAGAACTTAAAAAGATACACATGTAAAAGCAGTCTTCAACACTATCACGCTCGTTAGAAGAAGTTCTTCTATGATCAAAAGACAAACTTCTGAAAGCACCATGTTGCACTACAAACTATGATTCCTATATGTTGGCTGCTTAGTTCTGATGCATTACAAGGACTCAAATGGGAATATTTGAAGTAACGGCCAATTTCCAACAGGATCTCATTTTTATGGAAAGCATAATTAATGACAAATATCATTCTTCCATTTGTGGAATCTATGTCTCCAACGGATTGAAATTCTCACGCCTATATAAATAAAAAATCATGAAGAATTTTACACAACACTTACACGCATATTGTAGAGAAAATTTTCAATGAAAGCATTCATATTTCTCTAGTTTCAATTGAGCTCAAAATATATTTTGTAATACATCACAATAATGATATAGCTTATTAGAAGCATATTTTATACACAGTTGTAATTGTTCAATCATTTATAATTCCTTGAGAACCAGGTTGTGGTTTATCTCAAGAAGACAGAGGCAGTTGTCTTTGTGAATTGTAATCTATTGTTGAATAGTGGATTAAGACCTCGTTGAGAGAGGCAAATCACCTTGAAGGGTGGACTGGAGTAGTTTGAGTTCAAACGAACCAGGATAAAAATAGCTGTATCAAACTGTTTTAATTTAGAAAACCCCAATTCAAACCCCCCTTTCTTGTGTTTCTCAACCTTCAAGCCTTAGCTTGCAAACGGTGAGTCATAAGGTTTTTCATACAAACCGTAAAAGTTCAACGAAGTTCATCAACAAATGAATCTTCTAACATTGGTAGGGAAACAGTAAAATAAAACTAATTAAGATGTTGTTATCCCAAAGCGATGAAGACAATAATAAAATAGACGTTTATTGCAATTGTAAGTGTTAGTGATAGTTATTTTTTTTATAATTATGTCTCTAAATTGGTCACCATATGAGTTAATGATTAATTTTACTTATTAGCGACGACTGGATTTTTCCATCTTAATTTTTAGAAGTTGTAATTTTATGTTTTGTATGTTAGTGTTCGACTATGTCGAAGTAGCCAGTCGAAGAATAGTAGAAGTTAGTTGTATTCGACATGGTCAAATATGTTGTGTCAAAGTCAAAATATAACTTGTATATTTTGGGCTTTGGTTGCTATATGTATTGGGCTTGGGTTATATGGATTGGGCCTGGGCTTTTGATCTCTTATAAATAGGCATATGTTATTGTAATAGTTTTGTGCAACTACACACTTAACAATAATAACGGTTTTTCAAGTAAGTAGTTTTCTCTTTTTTCTTCTCCTCCTCCTCTCATCTTTCTTGAAAAAATTTGTGTCCCAATAAATTGGTATCAAGGAGCCACCCAAGTTGCGATTCAGAGAGAATCTATGATAGCAAACGAAACACAACATCAACGTAATTTCCAGTTAGTCTACTGGTTTTCAAAGGTGAGAACTAGAAAGAGGTGGATTGAGCAAATGCAGGTCTTCTCAGAAAATTCACTTTTAGTGACCAATTCAGCGACAAAAAAAAATCGATAACTGTAGCGACTGAATTAGCCACCAAAATGTGATATCCATGAGTCAACTTTAAGAGGTCACCAAATCGATCACTAAAATAAACCAACCACTAGTCTAACGACTAAAATTTTGTGACCACCTTTTCGGTCACGAAAAAATATTTTTGTATAAAATTTAATTTATATAAAAAATCAGAGATCGAAATTTCGGTCACTAATATTTTTTGTTTTTTTCTTCTATTTTTTAATCATCTTTATTATGTTACTATTTTTCCTTCCAATTTTTTTAAAGATTCTAATTCTCTTTCAGTTTTCAGTAAAATTTTATTTGTACAAAAGTAAAATTTATTTTCGTTATATGTTTTTTATATGTGCGTAAAGAAATTGCATGATAAAATCAAATAAACTCGCCGAACTGGGAAGTGAACTCAAAACGTTGACCCGCCATCACTACGCCAAAGGGAAAAGAAGGTGCTTTTTAGACCTTTAACAGTGCTTAAAAGGGTTGTCTAAGGTGGCGTTGCTGTAGGTAAAGACAACGCTTTTTTTATATGCAAAAGCGTTGCCTTATGTATACTTTAGGAAACGTTTTACCTTGAAAAGCGTTTTCTAAAGTAGGTATGTAGCAGCGCTTTTTCTTGGAAAAATGAATTTTAAAGTGGGCCTTTAGCAGCATTTTATCTATCCTTTTATGCTTTCTATTTCCATCTTTAGGCAGCGCTTTTTCAGGAAAAAGTGCTTTATATTATCTCCCTTTAGACAACGCTTTCAAAAGGGTTGTCTAATGTATTTTTTAGGCATCTTTCAGCAGCGCTTTCTATTGTGTACTATAGGCATCGCTTTTCCTAAAAGTGATTTCTTTTCTTCACGTAAAATTTAAAAGCATGTTTTTAAAAATCACATTCCACTGATTGCGGCGACCCCCAAACGCCTTGTTCATACGTGCCTCCAATGACCGCATCCCATTCCAGTGTCGACCTGCGTCTGCGCTGTTGCGACACCTTACTGCATGCGCTTCAAGCACCCTTGCGACCTCATGCTAGCCGCTGCATCGCGGCCCTAGCTCATACGCGATGGAGCAGCAGATGCATTTCGACACCAATGTGGCCTCGTGTTACACGCACCTCCACTGACTGGTGCAACTCTGGCCGCTCGACCCCCAGACTCGATTCGATTTTTCTAAGTTTCCTGTTATTTTGAGTTTTTAAAAATTAGTCATTTGGGATTTTTGTGGCTTTTTCATTTATTGCTCAAAATCATAGGTCAACCACAAACAAGGTATTTACCATAATCGTGAAAACACTAAAATAGGGGAACCAAAAATATAATTTAGATTTAATAATATTAATATTTAGTTAATAACTATAGTATATAATATACAATATTATCAATACTAATATAGTATATAGTTAATACAATTTTATTAATAGAAATATAGTATGTAGTTAATAAAATATAATTAATAATACTAATATTTAGTTAATAACTATAGTATATAATATACAATATTATTAATACGAATATAGTATATTATTAATACAATTTTATTAATAGTAATATGGTATGTAGTTAATAGTATATTTAGTTATTAGTATTATTAATTATATTATTAATTATATAATTAATAATACTAATATTTAGTTAATAATTGTAATATATAAATATGTAATAAGTGCATATTATAACAACTATTCCAAGCATTTAACAAGATAGAATAGTTGGCCTAGTGGAAATGCGCCTCAATTGTGAAGCTTGGAGCATGAGTTCAGTTCCCACCTCCAATATATTTTATATCTTAGGAGAATTTATGTGACTTTATTTTATCAGGATTTTTCGTAAAAAAGCCTATATGACAGCGGATAAAAAGATATTAACCCTATTTTTTATTTTCTCATAAGTATTTTTCTCATAAGACAAAACAAATTTATGTTGAAGAGGAAATAATGGATAGTAAGGTCTTGATGAGGACCATGTTCAGTAGAATACTTCGTTTGTGATTATTGGTGGTAAGTATTTTCTATTTTTGGACCTTATATTGTTTGTCTTAGTCCATTTTCATCTTGTATGTCTTGTGCTAAATGACACACTCGTTGTTGTTTAAATAGAAATTATAAGTTATAAATTATATATTGGTAATATTATTAAAATACTCTCGCAAGTAAAAGATATTGTACTTAATTAAATTATGTTTTAATTGTATAAAATATGAGATTTGCGATAAAATTCTCTCTCAAAAAAGATATAACACTACTAAACATTTAAAGTTGAGTTCAAATCAAAATTCTTTCTCAAAAGATATAACACTACTAATATTTAAGGTTGAGTTCGAACCAACACTACAAAAAAATTGACTTTCCGTGACACTCAAAAACTGTCACTAAAAGTCAATAATCCATAGGTAGATGTGCATAGGATCTTAAGTGACACCCACCTTTAGCGTCAACTTTAAGGTATGTGGTGTGACACCAAATCGAATGTCACAATAACTTTTAGCTACAATTAAGTTTTTTCCTACATCTGCAACAAATGTCATTATATATTATTCGAGTACTACAAACAACAGATACTATACCTACAAATTATTTTCTTTTAGCTGTCACTAAAATTTCAACAAATATGATTTTTATTATATTAAAATATAATAAATTTATAATTTTTGTTAAAATTCAAATTTTTAGGAGGACCATTCTTTGAAGAAAATATTTAGAGAGACTTAAAACGAAGTTTGAGATATTTAGAGGGACCAAAAATATATTTAACCCTTAAAATTAAACAATTATCTTATTTTCTATTAAATTCAAAAATTTCAACATATGAAGTTTCATTCCATATATTTAGAATCTTATACAAAAGAAATCAAATATATGAATTTTACAAAAGAAATCACATATATTTTTGTATTTTAATATTCTTGTATCTTCACTTTTATGTATCTACAATTTTGAATGGTCTTATATCTTCACTTTCATATACCTACAATTTCGAATGATCTTGTATCTTCACTTTCATATATCAATATGTGACAAAAAATCAGACCTCTTCAGCTATAGCTCGTAAGACCTCGTTAACTCGTGGATCTTTAGAAAACTGCACTTGAAGAACCGAAATTAAATTTCCAAACAAATTCTCTAGTGTTGCAACTCTATTATCTGCGGAGCTAGAACTCGCATCTCGGGGAAGTTTTCCAAGACAATGCACCCGCCCTCTCTTTTCAGGCCCTTTAACCTTTGAATAAGTGTCATTCTTCCATCTTGTAGAATCTTTGATGGCTTGAGAATTATGTGAGTTGTCAACCTCCTCTACCATATGCTTCTTTAGCTCTTCCTACATGCAACACAAGTAAATGTACATCAAATTCATACAAAATTGAAGTAACATAATAACATTCCAATACCAATAAAATCTTTAAGTGTATTGCATATAAAATAAGATGCTAAGAAGAGAGAGGACCATTTTTGGTGGATAACAGCTCATGTTTTTGTCCAAAAACTACACATGTAGTGTTCAGAAATGAGAATAAAAATTCAAAATTCTTACAATCACATATGCTGCACTTTCAGTCACAATACTTCCATCTTTTCTAGTTCTGAGTATCAATGTAAATTTGAGCACGCGAAGGTTGCACTCCTCCAACTTTTGTCGTCTAACATTTATAACAACAATATCATTCATCCAATATGTATTGATAAATTAATTAAAGGTTACCGATAAAGACAAACCATCTCTTGAATTAGTCTTGGAAAGTTTTTGGTTCCCATGCAATGAATGTCTTCATATTTTTTGCGATTCATTTTGTTCATGCCACTGATTTTCGATAACCGATAAATATGTAAAGTCAACAATAAAATCAAGTGTATGATTATAATTGTTATGTGAACAAAATATTAATGACATTATACATATATAGTTGTCCTTCCTCGGAACACCAATAATGTACTAAATCACGATACTGAGATGGATCAACCTTTCTATCAGGAATGTAGCTTGCCATTTCTTCTTCTTTCTTGCTACCATCATATCCCTTTGACTTCAAATGATACTTGAATTGCCTCCACTTAATACTCATGTTATCCTTTAGTATTTTCTCTGTTTTCTCAGTGAATTCGGGAACAAAACAAAACTTTGTCTATCAAAGAAACAATTACCAAATCAAACTTATCATTATTTATACAACACCTGAATTAGTTGAAGCATATTAGTAATATTTTTCTCAGACATATCACTCCAACACAAATAATTGATTGGAGCACATTGGTGTCTCCTTACCAAACTTCCAGTTGCATTCAATAGAGTTTTTCCTTCCCAACCAATAGGATTTCCCAAGTGATCTACATCAACTAGTATAAAGTTTCCAGCCGGCATGTCCCATACATCTAACATATGTGAATAACCTCTTGTTCTTTTTTTTAACCTAAATCATGTACTAACAAATATTGTAATTAGTAGTTGTATTGAAATATAGTATATATCACAAAACATTTTGACATATCATGAGAAACATTTTGTCAAATACAGTTATAACAGCGTTAATATTAGCGTTAATATTAGGAATACCTACGGATTTTCCTGCGATTTTATTAAATATAAAAAAAAACTTACGTGAAAAATGATTCCGCAGCAAACTCCGCAGGTATACCAATAAAAAACCGTAGGCGATTCCGCAGGAAATTACCTGCAGATTTTGCTGCGGATTATTTTGTAGTTTGTAAAAAATATTTTAATTTTTAGAAAATAAATTTTTTTTCTCAAAAAATATTTTACAGATTTAAATAATTTATGAAAATAATAATTGTTTTTGTTTAAATTTTACAAAAAATTATTAACCCTTATTTTTCTGTTTTATTAATTATTTTGATGGTGTTTTTTATTTAGTTTTAAATTTTTATTTTTAATCCTTATTTTTTTTATTAATTATTTTTATGATGTTTTATAATTAATTTTTAACACTAATTTAAATCTTAATTTTAATAAATTAAATGGTATATAAATTTTGATACGTATTTATTTAATTATTATAAAAGTTAAATTAAAAAAATATAAAAAGATTAAATAATATAGTTAAAGTAGAGTTTCATGCTAGTGTATTGTTAGTGTAAAGAAATATTACACAGACATCAAATCAAAATATTTTAAAGTGTTAAACCATACAAATAATTTAAAATTTATAGTTTGTCTTGGTGAAATATATAATACTTTTTGTTGTAAGTGTAAAACTAATTTACACTGGCGACAGTACAAAATTAAATTTTAAATTAATGGAAAAAAAATCAAGATAAAATCTTGTAAGTCTATTTTATTATAATAAAATAATAAATACATAATTGGAATATTAAAAAAAATACTAGTTTTATTAATAGTTTTTTTCTTTTGTAAATATTAAAAATATAAGTTTATATATAAATATAATTTGGTATGTAATTTTTGAATTTGTAAAAATAAAAAATATAAGTTTATATTAAAAATAAATTTTCAATTTTTTTATTTCTCATTTAGTTAATATACATTTTGTTTAATAAAAGTGAATAAAACGTTTTTATTATTATGTTTAATAGAAAGTGAATAAATTTAATAAGTGTTAAACTTAAAAATATTTTAATTTTATTACTATTTTCCTTTAAACTATTTTGTAATACATTTGTCAGAAATCATATAATACAAAATAAAACCCTTAACCCAATAACAACCAAAGCCCAAAACATCAAATGAGAGCTGACCCAAAGGAACAATGCGTGTGGCAGCATGAGGGGCGCTTGATCATTTTCTGGTCAAGAAGATATAATGGCATTTGGGCTTACATGTGGCGACGAAAATAAGGACAGGAAAAAAAAGAAAAAGAAATAGTGACAACACGTGAAAATAACACACTCTCTCTCTCTCTCTTCATCTCTTCCTCTCATTAGTGACTCACGTTACCACACGATGAAGCTACAATGAGTGAACATATCCAGCAAGCTGCAAGCTTCTAACAGAGTGTGGCTGAATTCAATAGTAGGTACCTGTCGGTGTTCCAATCTTCTTTAAACCCATCTTGCCAGAAATTATTCTCTAACTTAGTTAAACAATGACATCATGTATTCTCCCTGCCTAAAATTAACCCGCTTCAAATGAGTAAAACCACAGTTTTGCAACTTGAAAGTGTAGGGCTATGTCACTTTAGTGTAGTTCTTGAAAGGACTTTTTATTTATTAAAAAAACTGTTGTCAATCAATTGAGGCTCTATGCTAAAGTTCATTACTTTCTGCTTCATGTTATGTGCCTGATTAGATTTTTATGTGTTGTAATATGTGGCATCTATCTTTCTCTGTTAGGGACTACAATGACCAAAACACCTTGAGTCACATGACTCTTCTACAACCTCTGGAACATTCAACCATCTTCACTAGTTCCCTTCAATCTTCTAATGTGTTGGGTAGCTAGAAAGGCAAAGGCTTATAAAACATAAATGAGAGCTATATATTGAATGGTTCAATTGTTGATGACGGCTTTGCTTAAATTATCAACTCTGCACATGTTACTATTTTTTATGATGAGACTTGTTAGCACAACTATGTATAGTTGAGGATCTTGAATCATGATGTGAAATATTATATTGGAGCTTGACCTTGAGCCATTTAATGCAACGTTTCCTCGTCTGACGCGCTCGTCTTCCATTGGCAATGGTGTGCAGTTTCTCAATCGCCACCTCTCGTCAAATATGCAACCAGCGACTAGAAAGAGTCAGTGGCACTGAATACGCACATATTTTGCGTGTTCTGTTCCGATCAGAAAAAGGAATTCTTCGCAAATGGATCTTAAGGTTTGATGTCTGGCCTTTCCTGGAAACTTATACAGAGGTAAAGCCCATAATTTATGGCTTGGACTATGAAGTTGAACCTTGAAACGTATCTATAAAGAAAAATCTCTATGTACCTGAAAGCTTAAAATATTCAAAAGTGTGCTTTAGTGAAAAAATTTACACTGAATGGAGATTATTTCTTCAAACACACTTCATTGCATTGCTTTTCATCTGTTTTATTCACTGTTCTTGATAGTGGGTTGATTTTTTTCACCGTTATGTGTTTTTAATGTCTTGTATGGAGATGAAAATGTATGTTACTACCATTCTTGTCAAACGAAGTTTGCAAATGAATCTCTCTATCTCTAATGACGCATTATTGATGTTTTTAATTATCTTTTCATATCTAGGTAAGGTCTTGATCTATATTTCTAACAAAGTAACAATATGCATTTTATGCCATGTTTGTACTTTGCATATTTGTTATCAGTTTGTGATCTTTTAATTGTTATGCATAAATTTTCAAAAGTGCGCTTTAGTGATAAACTTTTGAAGTGAATGTCAGACCATCAAAGACAAGTGACATTAACTTGGTCCTAAAAGTAGTTTGACATTACTTTAGATCCTTAATTATGCAAAGGAACATCAAAATTCTCATTTAGTTTAGACTAATTTGAATACAGAAAGAAGTAGTTCTCATAGACATGAAAAGATACATGTTGATTTAATTTAATACAAAAAGAGGGAGAAGGAAGAAAAAGTTAAAAGTGAGAATTGTCAATCTGACATCATTAAATCAAACACTCTTTGTTATTTAAAATTGTGGTAATCTTCATAATTGTTTCTCGTGGTTTTGTGAAGTGGTTTTGTGAAACGTGAAAATTAGTATGGAATGTGGAAAATGGTTGACATTAGGATGAAATGTGAAAAATTAACTGGATGATTAAGGCATCACTTTTCAGGTTGTTGCTCCTATTAATGAAAGTTGTCTTTGATTTTTTACTCTAACTTTTCAGGTTTTGCACTCTTTTGAATTCCTGCAAACTATGTCGCCAAAAAATTCCAAGAAGAAGAGTTGTAGGAAAGGTTATATATCTACTCAATACGAAGTCACTCAATCCCAACCCACTCAACTCCAACCTATTCCGTAATAAAGATGACATCGAAAAATCACATGAAGAAGAGCATAATAATGAATTTTGATTTGTACTATTTTGTTAACTTGGTTATAATTTGAATAGTTTTATTTTTTAAAGTTGGGTAAACAAATGAATATTAGTAGCGGTTGTTTGAGAAATTTTTAGTAATAGGATTGTAAGAATCTGTTACAATTATAATATTACCTTTTATAGTAAATTGTTGTTATAAGAATTTGTCTTATTTAAATTCTAAAGTATTTTAAATTAATTTTTTTTATATTATGCTTATTTTAATATATAATTTATAATGGTTTAAAAATTAAAAATTATTTAATATGAGAAATATATTACCTGTGGATTTTCCTGCAGATTTACCTGCGGTTATTATCTGCAAATTTTTCTGCAGAAATTATTGTCCACGAAGGTATTAACTGGGAACCATAAATCACAAAAAACGCATTTTCTGTGAAGTTTTTTTTGCTCAAATCCGCAGGAAAATCCAATTTTTCTAATAGTGATATTTAAAGAGAAAAAATTATATACATATTCAAAAGCATGCATGCATATAAGGTTATTTTAAAACTTCCAGTAATATAAAACCACATACTTTTTTTATTGTTAGATGAAAATTGGGTGACTCCTATTTAAAGTTAATTTAGTGAAGTTAAAATACAAGATGTCCAATCTTGATAGATTCTTTGATTTTGCTTTTGCATGCTTGTTCTATGTGCAGTGAATCTAGAAAAGTAAGAGCATGAAGGGTGAATAAAGTGTTTTATAAAAGTACAAAATTATTGGCACACATTGATCATAATAATAAATAATGGTCATGCATGACGTAAGAAGAAACTAAAGGGTTGATAATAAGGAATCTCTTGAAATTCTAGATAATGGTGTACTGTGTAGACAAAGTATATATAAATAATCCTCATTAACCATTGATATATATATATATATATATATATATATATATATATATATATATATAGGTATAGGTATAGGTAATAGGTAATAAGTAATAAATAAATAGTTATAGGATAACTTTGCCTTTATGCAGTTCATTCTTTTTCCCTTTATATTCTTTTTCAACTTTTTTCACTTAACCATTTATATTTTGTTTGAATTTAAAGCATGTAAGGACACGTCCTATTAGAGGTACACACATAGTACATACAAAGTGACATTGTTTTCATATCTCTCTCAACATATGTGATAATCCTTTTGTCAGTAAAGTGTGGCCTAACCACTTCCCCTGGTGCCAGTGAAAAAGTTTTCCACCCTACAAAAGTTATTATTAGAAAATCAAGTGAAAAATTATTAGAAAATTCACTTGATTTAATTTCCATCAGACTCTAATACTACATTTATGAAGAAAGCTAGATATGTGATTTATAGTTATAAGGCTCTACAAATATCTAAATCTACAAACTTCCATAATGTAAGAGAAAAATTTGGTATGATTGTAGGACACTTAAAGTCTCACTAATCTTAATTTGGTTAACTTGTTGAAAAATAAATATCATGTCCTAAAATCAGTTCATGTAAAGTCTAAAACCAGGATTCTAAATGACATTTACATGGCTTGGGTTTTTCGGTCCCTTAACCTGCTTCTAGTTATGAGTAGAGATTTTACAAAACAGGTGGAGGATGTGGCATGTATAACTCAACACCACCAAGAAATCATCAGTTATACTAAGCAACATGATTACATGAATGAGCAGCAATTGTATTTAAATAGAATCAGTTACCACACTCACAATATTTACTTACCAATATCCTGGCCCACAAACTTTATTTTTTCCACATTCAGCCTCCAAAGCCTATGAGTACACTACACTAGCTTCCCTATAGTTCTCTCTTGGACATAAGTTACAGTGTCTGTCTACTGCAATGGTTAAGGGACCGAATCGTCTAACCCATGAGTATCCGCGAGACTGAAAACTACAGAATGAAGATTAACTTTTTCTAGCCACTTCACATGGTTTTCTCTAAACTCAAGGTGTTTTATACATTTCTATAATTAATTTCCAATCATTTCAAACCTTTATAACATATACAAAATCAAATTAGTGAGAAATAGAGTGTGTCTAAATCTAGAAACTAGTTCAGATTAGTGAGAAACAGAGTGTGTCTAAACCTAGAAACTAGTTCAGATTGAGTGTAAAACATAATAGTCAATATTTGCAAACCTTTATAACATATACAAAATCAAAAGCAACAAAGAAATAAACAAGGAAGAATGAAATAAAAGGCTACCGCTGTAACACCCTGACTTCCCCATGGCATATTTATATAAAAGTCAGAGTATATTTAAAAATTCAAACAAACGTAAATCAGGATGTCACATGCTTCCAAACCACAACAGCTCATTCAATAGATACATAACACATTTTTAGAATAAACATAAAATAGTCTTAATTAAACAACTTCATTGAAATAGCAGAAATATTTCAAATCCAACAAACAACTTTAAATAAATATTCTGGAGTTTAAAATGCTCCATCAGAAATCATCAACATAAAGTCAAACCATGTAAAATAAACAAAACAAGCGTTTATACCCAACCCGAGTGTTACGTATCAGAGCATAACGTCGACTCGAACTAAAAAGAAGAGCAACCTCTTCGACTCCTGCTACTCGAGCTATTCCTGAGTATCTGCACGTTACCCATGTAAAGGCAACATAACAACAGAAGGGGTGAGATATCACAACAATATAAAGAATAATATAATCAGAGATATACGAAATTATCATGCATAATTATAAGTGCTCAAACATCTCATCACCACAACACAATTGTCATAAGTTATACAATATAACAATTCACAACTAACATCAACAACAATTATGGAATGCAACTCAACATAGACACCATGCATGCGGTACCGAGATTTTCACCAAATCCACTCCATCTAGGATCAGGGTCACCATTTTCGTGAACAATTAGTTCACCTAACTACTAATCCACTCCATCTAGGATTAGAGCCATCAACAAAGGGAATAGATGTATTCACCTTGCTCGTATCCATTCCATCTAGAATTTGAGTCAACAACAACAACGATGCAATATGAATGCATGAGACATAATCATGCAAATCAACAACATAATACATTGATTTCAATAATCATCAATGTGACATGTTGTAACACCCCTTCTAATTTACCCGCGATTTATAAATATTAATCAGAGTTTTTAAAACACAAATCAAGAGGCGTCACAATTTAAATAATTCAAAATATAACCAAAGCAGTTATCATGCTTTTCACTGAAGAACTCATTAAATAAAACTAATCAAAATGTTATGTTTTAACAGAGGAATTATAACATAGAATCAGGAATACATCGATCCATAATTATTCCAGGATATAAACCAAAACATAAACCAAAACATCATTAAAATCCATAAAGAAGTTCCAATCAAACGTTCCCCAGTGTTACAACTACCAGAGCATGACACTGACACGCGGATTAACTAAGGAACACAACTCTAGAAGCTGTCTTCACCGATTCCAAAGCAGCTAATTACTTCAAATCTGAAATCAACAAAGTAAGGGTGAGATTTCTATCCAATATAAAATGCATTATACGTTCTTTAAATACAACAAAATAAATCAATATATTAGTCCACTGTCATTAACATAATCATAGTTCAGTTCACAATTGCATTCCACACAATGATTATGCAAATATAACAATCAATGGAAATTGCAACACTGGAAACCATCCTAGCATGTTACAATCCCATATGCAATGCAGACTCTATGCATGTGGTACCAAACTTAAATCAAATTCACCCACTGTTCCATTTCATTCGAAAAACAGCTTTAATCCACGATTCACCCATAACCACTGGATCAAGAATCCATGTTTCGCCCATAACCACTGGGTCAAGAATCCAGCCTCACTACCTGCTTCTGGTAAGTTTATTGGCTCTGCAAGTTCAATTCCACACAATGGGAATGAACCAATAACAATGTGTATGCATGCACCATAAAAGCATGCAACATCAATTCAACGGAATATAATCACAACATAATTCTACATAAATGCCAATACCAGTCTATCACATGATAACAACATAATCATGAAATAAATTATCACAAAGCATAAATATGCCAAACGCTTACTCTTCAATTAGTAAGACTTTCACCAGTATATACAATAACAACAACACATGATATCAATACAATCATGAATAAACAACAAGGAAAACAACACATAAGCATCAATCCTTGTTCAACCTGTCAGAACTATCTAAATCAATCCATCCCCCATTCCTAAAACTATCATAGTTCACAAATCGGAAAAATGGCTCTTTTCAAAATAAAATCCATTAATTATAATTTTCTTCATTTTATAAAATAGAGTATTTAATTTAAGAAACAACGTCCAAAACGGCGACTAAAACGGACTTACGGTTTGAAAGTTATGAATTTTTAAAGTTTAGTATTTTTCAAAAAGAAACCGTGGAACCCGGTTCCTCCATATGGGAAACCGGTTCCTGCGTTCAAAAATGCCATTTTTACTTACCAATACACTGGGAACCCGGGTTCTCCCACATGGGAACCGGTTCCCACGACCCCTAGTGGCAGAAAACACTAGTTTTGACAGCAGAATGTTTCCGACTTATTCCATAGCATTCCCATACGGATCCAAACATCAAAAACATCAATTTCATCCAACAAACACCAGTATTATACTACATGGCTCAATTCATTTATTCCCAAACATTCCATAACATCACTACGGTTTCAAATTCCTATAATTCAACACATTTAGGGATAATCCTATAAAACCTAAATTATCCAATTTTCAAGATTCCTAACATACCAATCATCCAATTGCATCCCAAAACCCATAAGGCATAATAATCAAATGAAATCACCCCTTACCTCGCGATGATTCTTCGAATCTCCGGCGTTTGGCTTTTTCCTCTTTTCTCTTCTCTTCTCCAATTTCACGTATAATGACTTTTCCAAATAACCTTATTTTTCCTTCTTTTCCTTTTTATCCTCCTTTTTATATTCCTTTATTTATTCCTTTTATTATTGTCAAATAATAGAAATAAATTAGTTATTATTTAGTAGAGTTTTTTACTCCACACACCTCCAATTAAACTTTACACCCCCAACCTTCCTTTTAATTAAATAATTAATTAATCCATTTAATCCAAAAATATTATTAATTAAGCCTTTAATTAAATTAATAATTAAATTCCTAATTATTTAATCCTTGAATTAATTTGGGGTGTCACACATGCCATTATCGGCCACCATACAACAACACCTTCTCAACAAACAGTAGATAGCAACGCAATAATATATCAACAATTAATAACATGTTTGCATAAGTCCAACAACACCGCATCATGACAGTACAATTCACAAAATCATATCATCAATTCACCATGTTATATTCAATAACAATAACACCACATCACAATATATCATCAATGTCTTACCGTTTCCAGCCACCTGCTGTAAACCAACAACAACAATGCATCACAACACGATCACTAATTAATACGCAAACTATCACAAATATACATGTCATTTTGCGTAATTCACATAATTATTAAATCATATAATACCAACAAACCTAGTTCTATCTTATAGGTTATTTCATTAGATTTCTAACGATTCGAACGGCGCCTAAAACGGAGTTACGGTTAAAAAGTTATGGTCGTTACAAAATTGGTAAAAAATGTTGTCTTCTGAGTTGACGCAAAGAAATCATGAGTCAACGCACGTCTTCTGAACAACCCTTCTCACCCTTGCTGTATGTTACGCACTGACCCACCCAGATTCCTGAGTCGACGCAAGTCCCAAAAATAGTGTTTTTCTGCATTTTTTTTCTTGCTGCGAATTTCAACTGTTGGAGGCCTTCCGGACCTCCGAATTCGATTCCGTAAAAAGTTCCAGTTTCAGAATTTGAAATACTTTGATTCTATAATATTATCAAAAACCTATAACAATTATTTAAAGATCCTAACATCATATATGCACCAAGGGTTCACTTATTCATTCAATTAAACACATGGTTTTTCATCAATTTTCATCGAATCCTCATCTAAAAACCCCCAATTGATCATACACCAAGACTTAAGACTATTATTCCAAATTCAATCCTAAATTTCTAACCTTCATTACCTATATTTTCTAGAATAGGGTTTTTATGAAACAATCACTACAAAAAATAATCATCAACAACAAATCACAACATAAACATCACAATTTCATCAATTTCTATTGCAATTTCATCAATAGTTCATCATTAGATTCAACACAAACAAACAAATCAATTCTTAAACAAACACACCACAATAATTATACACCCAACCCCACATACCTAGGATTATACTATCCCTTAGAAAGTTGGAACCCCATCCTTACCTTAGGATTTCTGAGTTATCTTTCCTTCTCTAATGGAGTTCTCCTTCAAGCCCTAATTCTTTGCTTCTTCTCTTCCTCTTCTCTTCTTTCTTATTTTCATAATCGTAAATAATGAAAATTTTAATCCTTATTTTCTCTTATAGTCACTTCTACCCTTAGGACCCTTAATATTGGTTTCCCTTTTCTATCCTCACTTATTCTATCAAAAGTACCACCTTGTCCTTGTCATCCTTCTACTAACTATCCTATTATTTAGTTATTCAAATAATAACTAATTAATTATTAACAACTTCTATTTTTTAATATTTCTATTATTTCTAATAATAATTCTAAATTTAATAATTTATTAACAAATTAATAAATCTAAAATGCTCCCCACAACATTAAATCTGACACTACCACACACCAAGCAATGTCAAAACACATCATTCAACACACCAATTATCAGATAATTTCTAACAATATAATTAAATAATTATTTAATTAATCGGGGTGTTACAACCGCCTGCGGCACACACGGAGGAGAACGATGGTGTGATGTGAATCGAACGGTTGAGATTCGACGACGCGAGCCTGGTGGTTTGGTTCGAAGCTGGAGGTGCGACTATAGTAGTTTTTCGGCGAGTTTCTATGATAATTTTGTAGATCTGAAAAAAAACGAAACCAAACCTAATCTACGTCACTCAGATCTAGTGGTGTAAAGTGAAGATGGAAAGGAAAAGTCGACGAAGAAGAAGAAGAAGAAACCTGAAGAAGAATGAATGGTGGTGAAAGGTGGTCGGAGTTACGGCAGCAATCGACGGCGTGATGGTCTAGCCGATTCTCGATAAAACTTTTCGATGGTATTAGGTTTTCGTTGAATTGAAATGAAATCAGAATTGTAAGAATGAGAGATTGCAAAAACACACAAAAAGTTTTATCAAATTTTTTTAATTTTTGAAAATGAATTTTTAGTAAATTTATGATATATTTGATTGAGTTTTATAGGTGATAAAATTAGAAAAATAATAGAATTAAAGTATTATCTAAATTAGTTAAATATACATTTATTAATATGTATATTAAGATTGAGTAATAGTTAGACATGAAAAAGAAATGGCATATTAAGATTGAGTAATAATTAGAAATGAAAAAAAATTGAATAAAAGTTGGATATAAAACAAATTAATACATGGTAGAAAAGGTAAAGTTATTTTTGTAAATTAATATTATGTTTAAAATATATAAAAATATTTCTTTTGTTGAAAATATTAATATTTTAATAAAATGTTTTTATTTATTGAGTCATATGTACTACTTTAAATGGGAAAATGTGATGGACAAATACTACTCTGTAAGTAAAAGAATGAGAAAATGTGATGGACTTTTTTCTGTAGGTAAAAGTCATATTTAGTGACAAATATTAAGGCATCACTATAAATGGGTGTCACAAGAAGGCATTTTTTTTGTAGTGCAAACCTTTCTAAAATAAATTTCTCTCCATGATAATATTGGGTGTACAACTTTTAAATGAAATAAATCAGTACATTCATTTTGATAAATTAAATAAGTTAATATTAAAGGGTAAAATGCATTACAATCATCCAATAAAAATTTATCATTTAATTTTATCGTATAATTTATTTAAAAATAATAGTATGATTCGATACTTAACATAATTGTAATTAGTTGACTGTATAACATTATTTTTCACTATCACTATATCCTTTATTCTCGTACATTTTTAGACCTAGATCCGGTGCACTCACACAATCACCATCTTAAGCCATTGGATTATATTTGAAGGACTCAAATTTATTACATTTATACCTAAAACGTAAGGGTATTTCTTAACCACCTCATTCATTACTTACGCACCACGTAAAATTTCTAAAATGCCTCTCAAAATCGGAAATATACTTTCGGTTTGCACCATTTTGTACATGATTACGTAGGAATGGTTGGGTGCTAACCGTAAGTATACTTTCGGTTCCTGAAAGAACTATATGGCGTGCTGACTCTTTCCCTCCCATTACAACAACATTCAAACCAAACACTCAAACTCAACCCTTATTTCATCAATCAAGTTTTTTGTCAAAAATCATCAGAGATCATCAAGCAGTGGGTAGATAAAGCATTTTAAAGCAATCAATCAAGAAAAATCAACACCAATCAATCAGGTTTGTTGTTTTTGAAAATATTTGAGTTTATGTAATTTCTACTCAAATTAGTGAATTAGGATTCAAAATGTGATATTGTAGCTAGAAATCATCATTAGGAGTCATTTGAAAACTATTTCTACACTTTATTTGATGATCAATGCACTTATATATACACGTCTTTTGTTCAATTTCTGATGTGTATAATTTGTACAATTATTGATTTGTAATGTAAAAAAAGATGGTTAATTTGGTTCTAGTTTTTGTTCAATGTTCTACTGCTGTTATGCTCAGAATCGGAACTATACTTCCGGTTTAGAACCGGCAATATACTTCCATTTTTAACACAAATATTTCAAAAAAAAGGTGCACCAAAAATATGCTTACGGTTTTTAGAGAGACATTATGGAAAATGCATAGGGTTTAATTTCCCCACATAGGGTAAGTTAAGAAATGCCCAAATGTAAACACGTTTTTACTAAGAATTTTTCTTGCCACCCCCTCTTTTATGCCTCTCACCCTCCATTTTGTGTTATTCCCAAAATAACTCTGACACTATTTACTCAAAAAATTTATCTTTTTGAAGAAAAAAATTACTGTTACCAAATCTATAAAAAATAAATTTCCGATACCCCATTTTTGCGCATACCGGGAATTCTTTGTATTTTACAAATTATTGATATCCATCAACCGGATATTTCAAAATTTCCGATGCGATTTACTGGATATTTAAAAAATCAGGTATATTTTAGAATTTTTTCCCACGTACCGGAAGTTTCCCAAATTTACGGTATAAAACCCATACCGGACATTCCATATTTTCGGTGTATATCAGAAATTTCCGGTATGATAGATGAAGTGTTATATATTTGTGGTCCTAAATCGACAACTTTAGTTTCTGCTATAGATTCATGTACTGATTTTACGCAGTACTTCATCACAGATACGATATGCTTATTTGACTTTATACACATGTTAATTTTTTTAATAAATTGATGAAGTTATCTAATTATACGTTTATGTGATTATCGGATTTTTGAATCACGAGAGAATCAACAAGACATTTTTTCCACTTCTCATAGGTTCACCCCTGGACATGAGTCGTCATACAATCATTGTTGTTGGTTTTGTCAATGAAAATCATTGGGTGCTAATAAAATTGAAACTTGGTTGTCCACTGTCTCCCGTCACAAAGCGTTGGAGGAATAATTGTTCTGATGTTGCAAAGGGATGAGAATCATCATATGCGAGTCGGTTCAGACATTGGACAATATTGTTTAAGGAGTGATTGTAGTTTATTTGTAATGCATCGATGTATGGCATTAGTTGTATTTATATATTACCACAGTTCATTATTTTATCGTGTATTTTATTCAAGTATAAGTTTATAAGTTTAAAAAACAAAAAATTAAGTCCCAGTATTACCGAAAATTTAAAATTTCCGATATTTTTTATACACCGGAAATTTCAAATTTTCAATTATTCTTTGAATTGAAATCATACCGGAAATTTGAACTATCCGGTATTTCTTCATCAATTTTTAAAATTTTCGATGAATTTTAAATGATTCTACATTCCAAAATTTATAATATCCGATATCGGAAATTTTAAATTTTAGTAACATCGATTAATCGTAAAATGATAAATGCCACAAAATTTTTGATTTTCCTTACGAAATTTCCGATACATACAAAAAAAAAAAAAAACTAAATATCTAATATTTTAGAAAGATATTTTGAAAAAAAAATACCATAATTAAAGAGTGACTGCTATATAATGGGGTGAAAAAAAATACCATAATTAAAGAGTGACTGCTATATAATGGGGTGAAAATAAAAATTCTCTAAGTTCAACTTATACTAAATCTAAAAATCACTGATTGATCAAAAATAAAAAATAAAAAATAAAAAGACCTTTCCTTGTAAATTTCAAAATCACGAAAAAAATTCAAGAAAATTCCCAGTTCGTGTATGTGTTACAAACACAACACACAGGAATTCAACGATGAAGGTTGAAAGGTTTCTGTCTCTTCCCGTGTTAGGAGTATTGTCGGTGATGTTTTTTCTCTATTACACAACAATCTTCATCTTCCTCGATGATTGGGTCGGTTTACGCACTTCACCTGGCACATTGAATTCCTTCTTTTCACTCTCTTCGCTTCTCTCTCCTCTTTCTTTATCTGCGTTCTCACTGATCCTGGTCATGTCCCTCCTTCCTTTTACCCCGATGTTGAATCCACAAATGCCAAAGATGTAAGCTTTTCCACAAACCCTTTCATGGGTCATGCTTCCTTTTACTACTATTGTTTCAATTTAGGTTAACAATTTTGTTGCAGAATGCAGAACAGAAGAAATGTGATAAATGCTTTGGTTATAAGCCTCCCAGGACTCATCATTGTCGGGTTTGCAGAAAGTGTGTTCTGAAAATGGTAGGTCAGTTGTTTTGCTTTCCAAGCTTCCATTTTTGTGTTTGAGTTTGCAATTTGAAGATTTGTTTTTGAATTTTTGTTTGAATGGTGAATTTGATCCAGGACCATCATTGCTTGTGGATTAATAACTGTGTTGGTTATTGGAATTATAAGGCTTTCTTTGATTTTATAGTATATGCCACCGTAGCAAGTGTTTATTCGACGGTATGTTTTCGATCTAGTATCTATCTACTTGTTTTTAATGGACAGGGTTTGCATTTGACATAAGGTTCGGTTTTGTGTAGGTTCTGTTTATAAGCTGTGTATTTCAGAAGGAATGGGGGCAGATTAAAGAGTCTCTTAAGTTCTTTTATGTAAGTTGTATTCAAATTTATGGATTTTGTAATATATACTAATAGAGTTAATTTTCTCATGTTTATATAAACAAATTGTAGGTTATGTGTATTTTCCTTTTTATGTTAATCTGTGGTTGTTGCACTTAATGCTATTCCCCTGTTTCTGGACTTCTGGAATAAATTTGTTTTGTTTTGTTACCCAATATTGGCCAATGTTGGTAATCTTTCCATACCATATTTGTGCCGACTTCTTGGGCCCATTGGTTATGAGACCTTGATGCATCGAGTTTTCCTCTACCTGATCTGCTAAATTGCCTCTCTGTGGAAATGCACCAACACCTTATATTCTCTTTTAATCCATTCAAAAACCTGTTGCTTTAGCTAGCCTAGAGCAACAAAGCTAGATACCTGAACTCAATGATGTTTCTTGAGCTGATCCCTTTGTTTCAAAGCTTCCAACTCCTCATAAGGATTTTTTGTTTTTAGGCCATGAAAACCTTTCCATCAAATTCTACCACAAACATACCAAAGTAATTGATGGATGACCTAAAAAAAACAAAATAAAAGGAAAGCCTATCCCTCCATACACACACCTGAGCTGAAAGTTTTACGGGTGTTTGATCTATATGAAAGTATTGTTCGGCTTTTGTCAGCCAACCTCTCGGATCAAGACCGTCGGCTTTCATCTATGTCATTCTCCCCTTATGATTTTCTCTCTCATTGTTTTGAGAACTAGGCAACGAGAGAATGGAACAACAATTGTACTTGCTGCTCCTAAACGACGGTCTCCTGCAGATGTGATGCTGAAAGCATCAATTCTTTCAACTCCACTGATAGAGACCTGAGTACGAGAGATATAAGAAAATGGCTATTATTGTAATAGAGAGTGTGGTGAGGTTATATCGTAAATAATGAGTGGGGTATGTTGTTTAGTTGGAGGTTTGTTATGTCTCTTAGGAGTATATATAGTGAAGTGAGGGAGTGTGAGAGGATTATGGAAGATTATAGTTTGTTATGGACAGTTGGCTTCTTGCCTATGTAAGAGCGTTGCTCTGTGGGCATTAGGATAGTCATCCTAATGGCCGGTCCATTGTCTTTCAGTTAAATAATACAATATTTTCATATTTGTGGATTTTTATATATATATATCTCATATATTCTATAAGTTGCGATTTTTTGGGTTCGCAATAAATGGCCGGTCCATTTGTTGCGAACTCGAAAAATCGCAACTGACAAAAATATATGAGAAATGAATAAAAATGTGCAAATATGAAAATATTGTATTATCTCTGAAACTGAAAGATAAATGCAAGAGGATGACTATCCTAATGCCCACAGAGCAACGCTTCCAGAGTTGTTAATCCCGGATAGCGGAGCGGAGCGGCCGACCCCCGAGAATGGGAAAAGTGGGAATAGCGAGATCCCGGATAGCGGGACAACTTTTTGCATACTAATAATTATATAATAATCTATAAAACAAATGTCATGTAATACTAAATTAATTTCACAACACTCATAAAATATATCACCGGTAATTGCTAATTGATGCCTTTTGGCTCTACTTATTTCCCCACTACTGGTTAAATTGCAAAAATCACATGTCACCTTCCTATCATTCAAATTCTTCAAATGATTGTATTTCCATCTTATGTCCTTACTATTGGTTGGTTTGAATGTTGGAGCACATGACGCCTTCGACGGTGTCGAAGAAGTCGCCATATTTTTCTAGAATAGAAAAAAGTAGAAAGAACAATTTCAACAGTAGAAGAAGGAACATAACACAATAGAAGATAGTAGAAACAGAACACATAGAAGATAGTAGAGAGCCAGAGAAACAAAACTGTTTTAACTCAATAGAAGAAGTACCTTGCTAACGGAGGGAGAAGTAGGAAGCGGAGTTGGAATGGTGAGGATGAGAGAAGTGGAACGGTGAGGAAATGAAGAGAAGTAGAAGAAGTAGGAAGCGAAGAAGTAGAAGAAGTAGGGCACATGAGGTAATGAAAAGAAAAACTAATTTAAAAAATATTTTATAAAAAAAAGGTAAAATTGTAAATTTGTCAAAAAAAAATTAAAAAGAAAAATAAAAAGCTCCGGATCCGCTCCGCCTGGGAAAAGCCCGCTCCGGGATAGCGTGAATAGCGGCCGCTACCCCATCTCCGCTACCACCCCATGTTAGGCCACCGGCTCTGAATTACGATTTTAACAACTCTGAACGCTTCTACATAGGCAAAAAGCCAACTGTCCATAACAAACTATAATCTTCTATAATCCTCTCACACTCCCTCACCTCACTATATATACTACTAAGAGGCATAACAAACCTCCAACTAAACAGCCTAACCCGCTCATTATTTACCATATAACCTCACCACACTATTTATTACAGTAATAGCCCTTTATTACAATAACACCTTTAACCCAACACTAGCTAGCTTGCATCTAACTTTCTATAGTTCGATTAAACATTTCAGTCAAGTCATCTTGTTGGGGAGTACCTGCAATAGTTCTATGCCTTACAAAACCAAAAGCTGCACACAAATTGCCGAACACCTCGTTACCAAATTCAAGGCCATTGTCAGTTCTCAACCTCTTGACTAGAGTTTCAATTTTTGAAATTCTAAGAAATTCCATCCTTAGTCTTTTGGATGTTATATACCCACAACTTTCTGGAATAATCATTAACTATAAATAGAAAATACCTTGCTCCTGAATGTGATGGACTCCTTGCAGACCCCTAAAGATCAGCATCGATGTAATCAAGGGATCTGTGTGCTTTGTTTGCCTTTACTGAACTTCACTCTGCAAGATTTTTCTAGTACACATGGTTCACAAAACTTCAGCTCTTCGACTTTGTCTCCACCAAGCAGATTTTGTTTTCCCAGTTCGACCAGACCCCTTTCACTAACATGACCCAATCTCATGTGTTAAATTTTTGTCTTCGACAAAGGTTTCATGGATGCAACATCTGCAGAACCACTAACAACTTCAGCCTCAAGGATATACAAGTCTTGTTTCTTCACGCCTCTCAAGACTTCCTTGACCCTTCATAATGTTAGGATATGTTTCTCCTTGAAAAACATATCCTTTCTTTGTCGAATTCACCAAGAGAAATCAAATTTCTCTTCAAATCAGATACATACCGGACTTCAGTCAACAACCTTATCGACTCATCATGGAGCTTGGATCTCACAGATCCAACACCTGCAATCTTGCAAGATTTGTTATTTTTCAACAATAGATATCCACGATCTTGATCACATAGTTTCTCGAACAAGTCTTTGTTAGAAGTATTGTGGCAAGTGTAACTTGCATCCATAATCCACTTTTTCCTTGAGTCGCTGTTTGAAACGACAAGAACATTAGATGAGTCGAAATCATCTTGAACAATGGTTGCATTGTCATTATCCTTACCTCCATGATCTTTTAGGTGTTTAGGCACACTTTTCTTGTATGACCCTCCTTCACGATAACATCAAATACTTGATTCATCACCACTATAAGACTTTTGCTGACTTTTAACCTTCTTCTTGTTGAACTTGCCATCCTTTTTCAAATTTTTTCCCTTGACAAATTTTTTTTCACCAAAAGACGATGATTTATGCTCCTTTCGTTCGTTCAAATCCTTAGAATACAAGGCTGGTTGAATTTCTTCAAAGGTCAAAGACTCTCTTCCATACAAGAGTCTCTTTGAAGTGGGCATGTGATCTAGGCAAAACACACAATAGCAACAACGCTTGATCTTCATCATCGATCTTGATATCGATATTTTCAAGATCAAGAATAAGCTTGTTAAGCATATCCAACTGATCAGCTAATACTTTGTATTCACTCATCTTGAATGAATACAGAGCTTGCTTCAGGTAGAGGCGATTGACCAACAATTTGGTCATGTACAAACTTTCGAGTTTCACCCATAAACCCGACGCCGTCGTCTCCTTCGAAATCTGTCGGAGAACCTTATCACCAAGGCTCAAAAAGATGGCGTTGTGGACTTTATCGATCATAGTCGTTTTTTCTTTGTCCGTTAACGCAACGTCCATGGCCGCAATTCCCTTCAATGCTTCTAAACAACCCTGCTAAATCAGTAGGACTTTCATCTCCAAGCGCCACAAACCGAAGTCGTTCGCCATCATACTTAGTTGATGGCATCTTCTCCACACTCACCGCACTAATTTATTGTGAAAAATGATGCTGGAATAACAAAGTATACCCGGATTCTTGATCGGTAAGAAACCTACAAGGATAGGAAAAAGGGAAGCAAGAAGAACACAATGAATTGATTATAAACTGCTATTTTTTTCTCTCTCTTTGAAACAAAATTATAAGTGTTACATAATAACAAATAACCTCGATTACCCTAATTAGGATTTGCATTGTGCAGTGATGAGAGACTAGTATGCTATTTATAAGAAAACTAACACACTAAACTAATGAGCTTTTACACAAAAGTCCATTACACAAACTAACTTAAGGAACAAACTAGCTTAAACAATTAGACTTAACAAACAGGTCCAGTTTGACATGCTAATAATCCTAGCATTTCGACTACTGCATACTTAGGCATACTTCGACTACAACATTGCAGAACTTCGACTACAACATGTGAACAGACTTCGACGACATGCTAAGATCCTATCGAATTGTCAAACCAAGAAGCTACCCTTCGACCATACTAGAGTTCGATCCAATATCTCCAGCTTCCATGGTCGACCTTTCAGGTATAAAACCAAATTGATTCTCGGTGACTTGAGTCTCTTTTCTTAATCTCCGTTCAATCACTCTTTCCCGTAACTTCATGGTATGACTCATAAGTTTAATCCTCTTATAATTCGTACAATTTTTTATATGCTCCTTATTCTTATAGATTGGAACTAAAATACTTCTTCTCCATTCATTTGACATGCGCTCTGACCTCATAATTTCATTAAAGAGTTTGGTGAGCCACTCAATACCTCTATCTCCAAGAATTTTACACACTTTAATAGGTATGTTGTCTGGTCCAACTGCCTTACTGTTATTCATTCTTTTCAACGCTTCCTTTAACTTTTGTTTCTAAATCCGACGGTAATAATTGTAGTTCCGATCCTCTAGTCGAGTTAGCTAGAGTCCAGAGTCCGGTGATGTAGAGAATATAGATTAGTGTACCGCTGCAAAACTTCCATCTTTTAAAAAAATCTCTGTTTCACTTGTGCAGTTAATTTCTTCTCATTATACTATTGCACAGATACTTTTATTTTCCATTCTCTCTAATTTTGTTTTCTCTCGAGGTATTCTGAGTAAATTAATGTTACTTGTTGGGCTTATATAGATCATTCTGATTCATTGGCAAGGTTGTTAAAATTGAAATTCTACCTAGGATCATACAGAAGTGGGAAACCAGTAAATTGAGATTCTACCTAAAATATAAAATTATTTTCAAACATACATGCATGCATAGAAATTAAGTATAGCGGAAATAAAAAAATATCATTTAAACTAAAGCTAAAATTTTATTAAATGCAAAGTGGGAATGATGAGAGGGCCATATGCAACTCGAGTGTTACAAACTTGCAATTTAATCTAAAGTTTCTAGTTAATTTTAGGAACCTGATAGTCTGTTAGAACGAATAGGGAAGCATACTTCAATTACAGCTTCAGTTCTGCAGATCTTCAAGGTCCCAACACACTTGGAAATTCATTATAAGAATTAGGAACCAGCATATCATCTCGAGAGTTTTTTTTTCTTTGACGGGTGAAATAGCTCTTGGTTAAGCCAATAGAAGAAGCATTACTAAGAAGATGATGGATTTGGTGACGTACAGTCCCCACCCAATTTCTAACGCCTACTAATTTAGGCAAGGAACGCCAGACTTGGATAACTGGGGTCAATACCTGCGATACTAGTCTTGCCCAAAATGCTGTCAAAACCACTTTTGTATCGGACTCAATGAGGACTTTCTCCAGCTGCAGGTCACGGATAGCTCCCAAGCACCAACGATTACCCAAAACTTCGGCCAGAGATGGGTGTAGCTCAGCTGCTTCTCTCTTGCAAGCAGCCAGACTGAGAGAATCACCATGGTTTTTGATGATCAGTCCCCATCAAGTGAAATCATTGGAGAAACACCCTGCATCACATTAAGCTTTATCCAGACGGGTTGAGGAGGAGACCAGGGAATTGGGACAGTTCTGAGGTTGAGGATTAGTCACTTTGTTTGCCTTGTCAAACTCGCAATTCAGACGGTGAGTAGAACTAGCTCTAACAGCAGGCTCAAGCAGTTTTTCCTAAAAAATATATGCTTATTTCTGGCATCCCAAATCTTCCAAAGCAGAGAGCAGAATAATTAGGATTCTAAAGTGTCTCTACAGTAGAGCCAATGGTGAAGCCAGCTGATCAGGCTTTGGTTCAAACTGGTTTAGAGAAGACCTCGCGTAGTCCTTTTCCACTTTGTAGACTCTGCATCATCAAAGTCACTACCCCGAGCATCATCCCCTAGAGAAGAGACAAGGCTATTGACGAGGAAATTAGACTACTCGGATAACCACCTATACTTCGAAATTTTGACCTTGTCACTTTCTCAATGACCTCACGGCCTCTAATAACTGCCCGAAGAAAGATCCAGTAGACGAGCTGGGAGAGCAAAACGCAATGGTGGCTTGAGTTTTTGAAGTTTCAGTCTGTAAGCTGGTGGCTTTAGAGGATTCCAACTCCCTCGTGAGTAAGAAGGAAAAATTGTATCGGACTGCATTAAGACTTGTGATGTTATACGAGACATAATGTCGGGCGGTTAAAAGTCGAATAGAGAATAAAGTGAGTGTAGAAGAGATGAGGATGTTGTGTTGAATGTGTGGTAAGATTAGACATGATAAGATTAAAAAGGACAATATTAGTGTTGGGATATCACCTATAGTAGAAAAGATGATCGAACTCATCCCTTAGATGGTTTGAGCATGTAGAGAGAAGACATGAAAATTTAGTGGTGAGGAGAGAAGATCACATGAAGAGAAGTCACAGTCAGAGGTAGAGGAAGCAGATCTAGAAAAAATATAAGAAAAGTTATTAGGAAAGATCTTGAGATTAACGATTTGGATAGAAGTATGGTCCTAAATAGAACACTATGGCAGAAATTGATCCATGTAGCCGTCTTCACATAGTTGAATAAGACTTGGTTGTTGTTATAATGTTTATGCGCTGTGTTTGACAATGAAATAATAGAATTTAAGGGTTTATTGTTAGTCCACACTTATTTTCATAACTCAACAGTGAAGCAGAGCAACTTTTAGACTTAAACTTTCATTGTTATAGAAGCTTAACTATAGAGGGTGACCAAATGAAGATAATAGTTACAAAAAAAGGGAATCAAGGAAAACTACGAATCAAACCATTAAGAATGATTTAGATTTAAATGCTTTTCTGTTAGATATCATTTATGATTGAACCTCATATTATTGTTTGATCCATGTAGTCGGTCACATTTAGTGGAAAAAGTTGTCATAATTTATCATTTAAAAAATGGGACTTTATTTTTAATAAATACTGACGTGGTTTTCAATCACAAAATATACTGAAGTGAAAGTTCACATAACTCTGTTTTTAATTTTCTTAAATTATATACTAACAGAAAATATACGAATGGTGATGTTTAGGTCATGTCCGGAACAATGGTTGTGGGCTTGACCCTAACCCTTATGTCTCTTACTGGATGGCATGTCTACCTTATTCTTCATAATATGACAACCATAGAGGTTTGGTTTTAATTGAATATATTCCATTAAAATATCTTCTGTCTTTATAAGTGTCTTGAAACATCTCATTTTGTGCTTTCTCTAGTATTATGAAGGAAACCGTGCAAAATGGCTGGCGGCTAAGTCTGGACAGAGCTACCGGCATCCATACAACAATGGTGCATACAAAAATATCACATTGGTCTGTCCCTATTCTTTGTGACCATTTTATGTGTCAACTACTGCTAATAGTTCTTGCCTAAAATTATGTTTGTTCATGTGTTTTTCAACCAGATTTTAGGTCCCACCATGCTGAAATGGTTATGTCCTACAGCAGTGGGCCATCTGAAGGACGGAGTTAGTTTCCCTACAATACGCGATAATTCATAAGCCTTCCGTGTCGGAACAAGTACTGAATTAACAGCATGTCATGCGTTTTGGTCTGGAAATGTGGAAATGAGAGCTATTTCTATTTCATCTGAATTTGATTCTCAGACGACTGTTTAACAAGAAGGCATTTGATACTACAAGAAAGCATTTACACAATGCCTTGACAGTCCTCTACCAAAAATGATTGTTGAAAATGGAAACTTTATTTATAGATCATGTAAATTATAGGTGACTACATTTTTGTGACTATTCATAACAGTTCATTTTTTTAGCACACTTAAAATAGTTGCATTTATATCACAAGGTATTTTCATAGAGTTGATGGGCAGTGTAGATATTTTATTTGTAGGGTCATCCTTACTGCTTGCACTATCTTTTCTGGTCATCTTATTATTTATGAAATTTTTTAGATTCCATGTGTCATGGCTTTTATTTATGTTCTCAGAATGAGTTCCTATGAGTTTCCTCTGAACTTAGACAAACTTCTAAGTATACTTCCGTTGAGAATTTAACATGATACTCCTCATTTTAAACATGACACTCCTTGATATTTGTTTGTTCTTAAAATACCCTCTAAAATTTTTTATATTTGTCAAAATATTTTTATTATTGGTCAAAGGGTGAAAACAAAATTTCTGATAATGATTTTTATGCGTTAACCGAAAATTCTTAAATTTTTGATTGCGGTTAATCGGAAAATACAAAAATTTTGGATGTGATAGATTTCAAAATTTTGGAGGTGATTTTGAAAAAGACATTACACTAATTGGAAATTATCGAAATTTCTAGTAGGCAGTATAATATCGAAAATTTGAAATTTTTGATATGTCTGTAGATAAAATTTTACAATTGTGTGGTCTTGAGCCGACAACTCCAATTTCTACGAATTCATGTACATATTTTATGCAGATCTTTACCACATGTTCCATATGTTTCTTAATGAATTTATACATTTTTATTTGTTTTTTCGAAATTAATGAAATTGATAAAGTTCATTAACTTTATGTTGTAATTAGGACTGACAATGAACCGAACCAACTCGAAAATAATTCGAGATTCGATTCGGTAATTAATTCATTGGATTTGGTTCATGAACCAAATGAGTCGAACTTGAACTCAAAATTAAGTTCGTAAAATAAATGAGTTGAACTTGAGCTATGTACAGTTCGATTCGTTTGGTTCATGAACTGACTCGATACGTAAGTTTCGTGAAGACATCAATACTTAATTTTCATATTTATTTATATCATTTGAAAGATGATAAAATAATATACAATTCTATTGATTAAAAAAAATCCAAATTCAACATAGTAAAATATATGTTACAAACTTAAGTCATAACATTTCATTATTTGCTCATATTATCTTCTTTTGATGATAATATCTTGAATTACAGATATTATTTTGAGATGAAACTTATATTATATAAAAGTTAGAAATATTGTCTATAATTCTTGTGAACACAATAAGGATAAATAAGGTTGTTCTAACAAATTGAGTTTGAGCTGGAAAAAAGTTCGTGATAAACTCGAACTCAATTCGAGCTCGGTCAAATCTTAACAAGTCGAGTTTGAGCTGGAAAAAAAGTTCGTGATGAACTCGAACTCGACTAATTCTTAACGAGTCAAATTGAGCTGAGGCGAGTTTGACTCGACTCGACTCATTTCCAACCTTGTTGTAATTGACAGATTTTTAAATTTCGATCTGATGTTTTAGAATGAAAACAGTTTATTGGTAAAAAGTATAGTATTGTTGTTACATTTTGTTTCGTTTTTGCTAATGGAATTTGATAGAGGAAGATAAATTAATTATGGGTTATGAGAGATGAGAAAATTATAAAAGAAAAAATGAATCTCAGAACACCTTTGATGACATCTATACGGTTAATGTCTCTTTAGGCTGAGATCTATTCCAAGTGGTATTGGTTAGAACTTAGAAGGTGATGGTTAGATGCGGTATAACTAAAAATTAAAATATCCGTTTTTTTCATCTACCAGAAATTTCAAATTTTCGGTACTTTGTTGACATAACTATCAGAAATTTTAAATTTCCGATTTTTTCATCTACCAAAAATTTCAATTTCAAATTTTCAATTTTTTTTTTTACATAACTATTGAAAATTTAAAATTCGTATATGAAGCCTGTCACTGTAAGTTCGGTAAATTACCCAATTTTTTTGAGATTTCATGAAAATTGGTGCAAGAATTTCCTATAGATATGGAAAATGAACAAGTGTTTGTAAAAAAATCTAAACATTTAAGCTATTGATACCTTAACTGTCAAGGCAACAAAGGTTCATTATAGAAAATTTGCACGACTTTGGTTGAATCCGTTTCAATCTAAAGCTTGTCCCAACCTTTTTTCATTGCAATCTTGATAGTTTTCATAACGACAATGAACTTTGCAAGGTATGAAGATGGCCTCTCCACTTTGTATGCAAAAGCTAACATGAAATTGTCAAGGTTGTTTTTAAAAACCCCACCGTCACAATTGCAATTTAGTCAAGTTAAAGGTGGGGTATGTCAACAAACCTTTTTGATATGGGGGCTAGAAGGGGCTAGCAGTCAGCATGAAGGCCTTGATGATTTTGAAGTCATCAATAGAAGAAGAAACAGTAGCAAATCAACTTGAGGCAGTAAAAAAAAATTATCTTTAATATTTCAATTGTGTGTAAGACATTAGAGGAGTTTCCTCTAAATCTGGAGAGAAGATAATTATAATGGTAAGCAATAGAGATTTAATGTGTGTTTGTTCAAAAACAAAATTCATAAAAAAACAAGAAAAAAAATCTTTTAAGTGCATACAACTGAATTGTCTTAAATACTTTATTTGAGAGTAAATTTAGTGAGGCTTTATGTAGATTAATCGTAATTTAGATATAACATATGACAAATAAATGTTATATATAATCATGATTTAATTATAATAAATATTTTATAAAATTTTTTTAATCACGATTTAACCGTGATAAATCTTAGATCTCGTATAGGACTATCTTCGACATCTTAAAAAAAACAGTCTTATTTGAGAGTTTGGAAGAAAGAGAAAAAAGAGTTCAAATTAAAAAAAAAAAAAAAAAATCTTTAACATTAAAAAAATTATGTTACATAAAATAATAAATATTTATTTATCAATATATTTTAATTTTTAGAATATGCTAAATGATTATACATAAAATAATATATATTTATTTATCATCAATATATTTTAATGTTTAGAATATTCTAGTGATATAGATTATAATTGAAAATTTTATGTATACCGTCTAAAATTCTTCAATACTTTTTAAGAGAATTTACATAAATAAAGGATTTTTGTATTATGGATAAAATGAAGAAAAAAACTTAAATATAGTTTTTTTAAATGTGATTCTTTTTTTAATGTAATTTTTTTATTTTTATTGAATAATATTTAAATATAATTTTCATATTGAAAAAATTATAATAACTACATCTATAGAATTATATACAAATTTTGCTAAAATAAAATCTTTAAACTCTCTCTACTTAAATCGGTCAATTATTTATATTTTATCGTTTGTTTTTTTCAAAGTCCTCCTTTTTAATTTCCCAAACAAAATCATATAAAATCTATTAAAATTCATTATTTTGTTATATAGTACCAGTATTGTAGATTAAATTATGAGAAAGACTAGTATGAGACCAAAACCTACGATTAAATTTATCTGCTTTTATAATTACATATTTTTGTTTTTTTTAATAATTTCTTCTCATGCCTTAATTGTGTAGTAAAATGGTTTGAATAGTTTATAGTTCAGATTTTTCGACACATTTATAGATAATAATAATTTTTAAAATATTAAATAAATGATACATAAAACATATTTAAAAAAACATAAATTTTTAATTTTTTTAATAGATATAAAAATTTATTTTTATTTATAAATCCGATGGAGTATAAATATAACACAAGTAGAGATATTTTTGGATTTTAAATTATATGATATTAAATTTATAATTCTTTTAACTGTTTCCTAATACATGCAAATATATTAATATTAAACTATTCATATTATTGTTCTATTTGTTGAAAATTAAGGATTAATAGAGATACACACCTTGGAGTTTTTTTGTTGCCACCCCTTTTTATTCGTGGCACCCCTAATTTACTGTTGAAAAAATTCGGTACCTATATTTGGTGCATACAGAAAATTCTTTATAATTTATAACTTTTTGATATCTATTTACCGAATATTTTTAAAATTACGGTGCAATTTATCAGAAATTTAAAAAATTCAGTATATTTTAGAAAAATTATTACATGAACTGAAAATATCTCAAATTTTCGGTATAAAATCAATACTTGAAATTTCCTATTTCCGATATATTTTATTCAAGTATAAGTTTATACGTTTAAAAAATAATAAAAATTAGATCCCAATATTATCGGGAATTTGAAATTTCCGGTACATAAAAAAGTACCGAAAATTTTAAATTCTCGGTGATTTTTTGTACTGAAGCCATATCAAAAATTTAAAATATCCGGTATTTACCGGATTTTTGAATTTTTTGGTATATGTTCTACATATCGGATATTTAAAATTTCCGATAAAGATTTTAACTGATTTTGCATTCCGGAAATTCAAAATATCCGTTACCGAAAATTTGAAATTTCCGATACGAAATATGACACGGTAAAAATGGTTAATCTCACAGAATTTCCGATATTCCCTATAAAATTTCCAGTATGTACTGAAAATCATTAAATATTCAATATTTTTTGGAGATATTTTGATAAAAACACCATATTTAGAGGAGTGACAGGTATAAGTGGGGGTGGCAGAAAAAATTATCCACACCTTGCTAGAGAATCTATTATTGGGCTTAAATAGTTACAACCATAGAAATGATATCAACTATCAAGCTATCACTAATAGATGAAAATTTCCCTAAATTGCCCTTAAAACTATTATTCTTTACACTAACAGAAGGACACAATTGTAATTCACAAAATAAACACAAAATGACAACCACTGCCACATGTTTGTTTGCCATTGGTTGAATTTAAATACATAGTTTTACCCTCCATGTAAAAGAATTCCTTCTTTTCCCTCCACATCCTCCTTACCCTTTGTGATTGTTGTAAACTCTAAGCACAACTTAATTCACAGAAAATAATATGAATAATAATTGCATTGAATTTGAAACAAACAGTTGGCTTATATAAGCCTTACAATGAGAAAAATAGAAATAAAGCGCCCGTTTTACTAATTCTAATAACGTGGTAAATAGCTAAATAAATCTTTGTGACTCCACCTACATGTCCTAAATACTAGGATTTATTAATGGCGCACTTTGACAACTTCTATGTAACTTAACAAGCCCAACAAATTCCTCCCTTAAACGATTGCGTAATGCTTTAGTTTACTCGGCACATACACCCATACACTCACGTAGCTTCAAGAACACATCCACTGGGTTTTGTCATAATGTCGAACTTGTTCTTGTGTGACCGATGCTTGACTCTACAACTCCATCTCGGTCAAATCACGCAAGAAATGAAACCTTACATCAATATGTTTCTTTGCCCATGCATGATTGGATTCTTGGATAGCTTAATGGTAGAACTGTTGTCACATAACACGATGGTACACTTGCCTTGAGAATGACCAAGCTTTTCCAATACTCTCCTCATCCATACCCCTTGACAAGCACAAGAGGCATGCTACAAACTACGCTTGATGGTGGACAAAGTAACGACGGTTGTTTTTCGAGGACCAAGACACCCTTCGAGTAGAAACACATAACCGGAAGTGCTTTTTCTATCATCTACATCTCCGCATAGTCACTATCTATATGCCATTAACTCTCCATTACCCTTCTTTCTATAAAAACTCCCAAGTCCACAGACCTTTCAAATATCTTAACACCCTTTTCGCACTTGCAAATGCAACTCGATTGGATTGGCCATGAATCTGCTAATGAGACACACGACATACATCAAATCGGCCTTGTTGCGTTGAGATACATAAGACTTCGACCAATTGTTTGTACATGGTAGCATTCACCTTAGCTCCTTCTTCATCCTTCATTAGTCTAACACCGGGAACAATGGGATTCTTCACACTATTACTCTTCTCCATCCTAAACCTCTCCAAAACTTCTTTTGCATACTTTCTTTGGTGATATAAAT